>JAPQRQ010000007.1:21719867-21745369 GCA_037367365.1 Apogon talboti
CTCCACATCGCGGTTTTCACCATTCGCGGGGGGGGTCACAGCCCCCATTAACCGCGAAGTGTGAGGGTTCACTGTATATGAAAAACAGAGTAGAAATGCCAAATCTAAAAAAATAAACAAATAAATAGGTAAATATTTCAATAAGGTTTTTGGAAGAGATGGTAAAGTTGCTGCACTGATACATTGGAAAGAGAGGTAAAGAATAATTGCTGTTGTCTGCATTTATGGGCCAATGAGGAGACTCCAACATTCACTAGAATAATAATCCTTCTCAATCATCACCTCACCTTCTGTATTTCCTATTTTCTCCTCTTTCTTGCTTTGTTAATTATCTGTTTCTAGGTGTTGACTTGTGGGAAATATAAAAAACTGTGATTGCGGTTCATTCTGCTCTGCTCACTTATTGCACTAGCCATAGTGTTGTGAAGTTCTGTCTGAGACATTAAACACTGAGCAAAACACAGAGACGCAGACATCCCAACCTGTGACAGGAAGGCATAGGGTTTGCATTAATTCCAGCCTGTAACATTTCATACTTTCGTAGTACTGTCAGTTATTCCACTATTCTATTTCATATTGCACATAATATATATTGAGCAGGAAGTATTTTGATTCTATACAGTCTGGTCTTTTTCTTATTCTTGCTGCCGCCTCTTTGGTTGAATGAAGAGGAGGGTATAAGTTTGACTGAATTTCACATAAAGACAAGTGAGAAATGTTATGTATTGTACCTTTAATCAGTCAAAACACTAGGTCCTCTATTAAAAAATGTGCTCTAGTTTTGAGACAAATGTAGATAAAACACAAATAAAATGGCATCACCCCTTTGCTCTTTCTTCACTTGTCAATTTGTTTCCTACTGGACATTCAGATCCATTTTTACAATGGCTATTGGTGTTCGAACTAAATGTTTATTATGAGACCAAATAGGTCATATCAAATAAAGTTGAAAAAGAACCTCAAACTCTCCACTGTTCTACAACACTGCTGCAGAAGAACTGTTTCTGTGTTTTGTGGCCTGAGAGAAGTCCCTGGCAATCCCCAGGCATCTACTGTTGCCAAAAAAATCTCTGTGTGTTGGCGCACATCCAACTATTCAGTCTTTTTTGGGTCATTGTTGACTTCATATATATATATATATACATTTATAAAGTACAAGGGCCTTGCAGTGTATGATATATGTACATTCTTTTTTACATGTGTTAGGAAAGGGGCCTCTTCATTTTTGTGGTGCATGGAAAATAACATTTTTAGCTACTGTAAGTTGTACAATCTCATGCGGTAGTCACATTTTATCCAGTTCAATTCATTCGGCTGATATAGATGTGAAAATGTTATATAATCTGGGTCAGTATGCATAATTTGATGAATTAAATTGCTCAGTGACCTTTAACTGAGAGTTTTATGACTTTTACACACTGGAGACGTGACAAACAAACAGCATGCAAATGCAAAATGCTCACCTACAACAATTTTGCATCAAAACTAATCATACTAGCTGCAATTTGAGTCTGCCAATTCTGACATTTGTTCAGTAAAAGATATGAATATATTCATGCTGGTCCAACAGAAATACTAACTGGTACAACATCACCTGGAGGCTCATCTGCAGCCTGTATCTGAACCTTTGGCTCCACTACAGCGTGTAGGTAAAAAGGTGCATATGGTGAAAATTGGAAAAAATAAGCTTATTACAAAATAATATAACATCAATTTTTCATTGCATTATTTGTCAATATAATCATGACATTAACATCTGTAACAAAAAAACATTTATGTGGGCATTAATCATACAAAAAATGCTCCCAGTGTGTAAAAACCCTTAGACACAAAGCCTAAAAAAATTCCTTAATCAAAAAGTGATTAGCAGTATTTGTTATCAATTCTGTGTAACCTACCCATAATCCACCATTCACAATATTTTTTATTTATATTGATAATAATGTGTCCTTATTTTTTTCTCAAAGTCCCATTATTGAACTTTAAAATGAATTTTTAAAATAAATAAAATAATTATGTTTATGATATTAATTAAGTGAACAACAAAATCACCCAGAGTCATGGCGGCACAATTAAGTACAGTAAGTTACACTTCTACACAAATTATGATTACATAGGCATATTGGCTGTCCAGCAGGCTAGCAGATAATAGGACACATCACTGAATATGCTGGAGCAAATTTTCAAGTAGGTTCCATCTTGCTGAATTGACCACAAATGTGAAATTTATACAACTGTATTATTGCCTCAAAAAAACATTTAGTAACCCAACAACAGAAGGATTTAGGAAATTGTAACTTAACGGTATCCAGTCTGCATTTGCAAGCTTCTTATTTTCTATCATGGGCTAAAGCAAAGCAAGGTGGTTCATAAAAAGCAAGAACAGTCATCTCCACACCAGCACAAGAATGGGCCCTGAATTAGCACCAGGTTCCTCTTGGTTTAAAACTGGCGCTAGATCAGGGGTGGGTAATCCTGGTCCTCGAGGGCCGGTGTCCCTGCAGGTTTTAGATATTTCCCTCTTCCAACATACCTGAATGCCATTACGTCGTTATCAGGCTTCTGCAGAGCTTGGTGATGAGCTGATCATTAATTGAACCAGGTGTGATGGAAGAGGGCAACATCTAAAACATGCAGGACACCGGCCCTCGAGGACCAGGATTGCCCACCCCTGCGTTAGATGAACACCTGAGTTTCCACATTCACTCACTCACACCATCAATTTGTGAACTCGTTTGTGTTGCTGACCCAGTGTAGAACTCACTATAAACTTTTTCTTGAGTAACAGAAACTTTTCACCTCTTTTAAGTTTAGGTGCTCAGCATATATTACATGGGTAATTTCCGCTTGTTTACATGTAAACTACACAGAGGAGAGTCTGTGTACTTACATACACGGTAGATTTACGTTTAAAGTGCTCACAGCTGACAATTCATTACGTATAATTATTAAAGGGCATGCGTCTGTGTGTGTGTGTATAAAGCTGTCTGGGTTTGTGAGTGCATGTGTGTCATTGGATGTACATGTCTGCACAGCCCTCAGGAATATGTGAAATAATAGATTAAAATTACTGTGACAATAATGTCTCAATAAGACTATGCTCAGTATGTATTCTTCTTTGCTTTTTGTTTCCTTTTCTCCTGCTGTGTCTCATACACACACAGGCACCTACACACACACACACAAACACACACTGTGGTAATAAAGTAGGTAATGTAGACCAGCTCTCTCTAAAATTCAACACAATTACAACAGATTACACAGCAATGGCTTCCACATGGTTCACAGAAAGTTGGATTACCACCCTCACAGTGTGTGTCTAAGTGTCTGTTTATGTTGGTGTGTGTGGTGGGTGCTTTCCTTTGGCCCACCACCAGCGCCGGTCTACAAGATATCGAACTGGACAAGGGGTAGAGAAGCCAGGGTAAACGAGTAAAAAGAACAGAGGAGTAGGATGACGGCAAAAGAAAAAAGACAAAACTGTACAAGAGGAATAGAATTATGTTATGAGCTTTTCAAGTGTGTTTGTTTATAAAAGACTGCTAAAAGATGAGAAAAAAACACAAAAAAGATTTAGCTTTGCTCTGTTGTTGTAAACATGGCATTGCCGCTGCTAGGATGAGATAATGCTGTGTTTGTTTGTGTTGTATCAGATTCAACTCCAGAATTACACTAGCAAAAATCCAGATGTGAAAAATCCTAACTGGAAGCTACACTTGATAATCAGCATCGCAAAAGGAGCCAGACAACCTCGCTCCACCTCAGGTGATGCTCAGAAATGCTGAAACTCAACACCATCAGGTGGAGACGTTGAGTTTGAAAAGCTGCACTGCACTGTGGGTGATCCAGCACTCTGACACTTAGCAGCCAAAAATAATGAATACTGCTGCCGAGCAGAATTCTTCTTCAAGACAGACATAAGAGGAAAATCACTTTATGATAGTGCAATATATTCCATTAATGTGAGCCAAACGATGGACAATTGTGTTGAAACGTCTCTGCAGCTCCATGAGTATGTGCATATTTAGGACATCCAGCTGCTGGAAGCTTCATGCCATACTTGACTTACAAGACCACAAAATATGTACAGCATGTGCAAGTTTATTTGTATAGCATGTTTTCTTTTTACATGCATGCAGCTCAATGTGTTTTCACAACAGAAAGCACAGATGAAAAAAATCAGAAACAGAATAAGACAGGAAATGAAGAACATCACCAAATAGTTTACACTTACATTTGCACTGACAAGAAATACACAAGTTCTTTACTGAAAGGTTTATGAATTCAGTTTTTAAAGTTTTAGGTAAAAACTGTGGATTATATATAACTGTTAAGTATGTACAATAAACACATGAAAGTACAAGAATATCATATATTGTTGTGTATTTGTCTGTAATCTTATGAGAGAAAACTATGTGAAATCACTCCCCAGGTGTCCAGTTCTAGTATATTATTGTGTAATTGTAAATGTTGTTCTAGGTTTGTGTAACTTCCTTAATCTGTTCTGCAACAAACAATAAAAAAAGATGCATCAAGAGGATGAAAAGTCAGGAAGAGATGAAATTAGACAGGAAGACAGGTGAATGATCGATTAACCTTTCAGCCAACTGCAGGGGATAAACCCCCATCAATTTATCAAACCAGGACACCAAATCACCAATCACACAGCAGGGAGGAGGAAAGACCCGCCTCCTGTTCCTGAAGCTGAATTAACACACTAAACAATCACACACTGCAGTCACGTGCACATCCACACAACGGAGAGCTGTGGATTCAGAGTAACTGAATCCCCTAACTTTCTCCTAAGATGAAACCACGTGGTTTCACGCAATTCTTTTTTCACTTTCTCTGCAACAAATGGACATTTCTCAGCTCATTTTTCCTGTGTTTTTTGCTGCCACATTCCCAGGCTGTCCCACTGTTTTCAATAGAGTAACATATCAGACTTAAACCAAACCAGAACCCAACACTGTGGCTACAACCGCAGGAGTAAAACAATGTAAGACTCCAGGGACACCTACAAATCCACGAGGTATATGACCCGCCTGCCTTTGCCAAATTTTGTTTTATTTTGTCTCAATGTCTCCCGTCTTGTAGTCTGTCTTTCTTTACCTCCCGCTCCTCTCTGGTGGTGATGTGTGGTCGACCTCAGACTATTGTGTTGCAAATGTGAACGTTTTCCTAAACGGACCTCAGTGGATTCTATTTATGGGAGACAGACAGGCCACAGCCTGGTTTTTATAAAGACCTCAGGTTTTTTTGTTTCATGTACATTACATTTACATGTGTTTTTTATACTTAGAACAGCAGTTTTCTTTGTCTCTATTTTTGTTAACCAAAAACTGAAGCTACTTAAAATAACATGCAGTTTAAATTTTGACCAGGAAAACAGCCTTACAAGATTATTCCGGATTATTGCTTCACTTAGCTCTCATTCTTGAGGTTTTAACCATTAATTCCGTTGGTATAAATAAGCTAGTTGTCATTAAAAACCACTTGCTGAGATCAGTACCAGCATCGCCTGTGTAATGTCATATGGGCCGAAGACACAAGTGTTTAGGTGATCAAATCAGTCTTAAGTGATTCTAAAGTTAGTCATACTTCAGTAAATCCAGTGCTGGGTAGCAGTACTGGAAAAACTGTAACCCAAGCTGTCTATTGATGAAACTTCAAAGTATTTACAGATTTTTGCAAAGACAACATTATCAATATGTTAGGTGTTCATTTGCTACCAATTTAATTTGTTAAAGGTGGAATGTGTAACAATGTGAAAACACACTTTTTAAAGCTCTACCATGTGAAGGAAATGTAATGTGCCCAAGAGGCAAGGGCCGTAGCTTGTAAATGACGTTAATGTGTAAGTATGTTGAAGTTGTAATACCACTGACGTTTGCTAGGACAGGCTCCAACTGGCTCCAAAAAGCTCCCATAGTCTTACATTGAGCCTCTCTCTAGAAACACTAAGTCAGCAGGTTTTTCCAGACATCAATCCAGTTTCATCTATTTTATCTGGAACCTCTATTAGGTGATCTGGTGGTCCATCCTTAAATTTTCCCTCCGTCAATCAGATCTCAGGCCCAATAGCAGTTTTGATGTCTGCGATGCCAGGCTTTGATTGAGGTCTGTGTGACAGCTGATTTTCCTGCTGAGTCAGACTTTCGGAGTTTTTATTAATTTAACAAAACACATTTTTTCCTGACAGACAGCTCGACTGTACTTGTGGTTAATCGGTTCCACTAACAAGACTGTGGAATCACTTTGTTACACAAAGTCTGATGGGTTTTACAGTTTTATCGAGTCAGTAAGCAAGTGCAAAGCCTTACCTGGTCTCTGTCCGCTCGGGCTCGTGTAGTTCCACGCGTTTTGTCCAGATGTGTTCACTTCTGGCACCAAAAAACCAAAATGGCAACAAACTAGTTCTTTACGACTGTAGGTTTTTGCCTTTCCTACAGCCATGATAAGAGCCTGAACACTGATTTCTATTCAGATGGGATTTTCTGTAAGATGCATCCCTCTCTAATGCTCCACGACAGTATGAGTATGAGACACTGGCTATAATAGCATCAAACCTTTAGCAGAGGAGCAATAGGATGCTAACAACAGTTCACTTAAGAGCCACTAGTGTTGTTAATAAGTTTTCTGAATGGTCCTACATTAGACTTTTATGGTAATCTTATTTACTGCATTAGGCACACTGTGTTGATAACAGTCATCTTGCTGAACTAAAAGCTTACATTGCCCTGTTGTTACCAGTTGTCAGTGACTCATTTTCGCTGTTACAAATAATGGCCAAGATTGAAGAGGCCAAAACTTGCTTTTCTCTCACACTGAAACTCTTATCGCATTTAATGAAGCAATGAAAGGGGGAAATGCCTCATAGAAGATGGAGTACAACCATCAGTGGTCCATATTAACATGCCTATGTTATGATGCATGATACGTGTCCAGTTGCCCATAATATCAGATTAAAATGAGTCTGAAACGCATTGACTGGTGACTTTTCAGTCTATGTAGAACTTAGAGGTCAGCGACACACTTGCTCTGGCGTCTCAGGTTTCTGTTGTCATATTTCTGAGAATTTGATGCAATGTTTGGAAACCGAGCTGCAGTCAGTCAGGCAGGCAGGGTGGATCTCAGTTTCACCGTGATTGTGTGTGTGTGTCTTCTGTCTTCACCAACTGTGTTCTGCCAGAGATGGTTGTGTCATTACAACATCCAGGGCGTGAGGACTTTCTCTCTCGTTTTCTCTCTTTCACATGGACAAAAAAAAAAATGCGTAGACACACACGGACACGCAACAAGTCAGGGTTTATCCCCTCGCTTGCCCTGGCCTCTGTCACTCATGCACTGTGTTCTCACTCCTCACTCTTCTGATGTCATTTGGGAGTGGATTGATGGGCGGAGGGGGCTTATGTAAAAGACACCCACACACACACAAAGGAAAATCTAGTGTGAGAGAGGTAGAGAGAGGACTGGTGGGGGTGTTAATAGTGAATTATGGGTTTTTAATGTTTAACGCTGTGGCTGATCCAGAGAGAAAAGTCAGGCCAACTAGCCGTTAATCAAACTCTTGCAGTGTAAACGTACATGTGTGTGTGTGTGTGTGTGTGTCTGTGTACTTCATTTTTACACAAAAACAATTCACAGCAGGCCTCGGTTACACATGCAAGCAAACACTCATAAACATACACAGCATGTGAGAAAACTGAGAGGAAAGAAATGAGAAGAGGAGTGGGAGGGAGAAGAATGAGAGAAAGAGAAAATTAGAGATAAATAGAGAAAGAAAGTGATGCAGAGAAAGGATAATGGCTTCCATATGAGAATGTCAGAGCCTTTTCCTGCTTGCTTCTCGGTGTAATCATATCAGCAGTCGGGCCGTTTCCAGCCTTCATAAATGTGAAGTATGCAGTGAGTTTCAGGATCCAACTTCCTTTACATAAACACCCCTTAGAAAAACAACCCAGTTGGACCTGAGAGTCAAGTGTGTGTTAGAGACAGTATGCGCATACTCATACTTGTGTGTGTGCTCATGCAGATTAGGAGGTGATGAGTGAAGTGAGTTAAGGCACTCTTGTCAGCAATAAAGTGTGACTCCACAAATTTAGAATGTAACTGTAAAGGAAATGCTTGGATATTCCCAGTAGGGTTTTTATATTACAGGGACATCTAGGTTTTTATGAGTGATAACAGAATTAAGAGATGACATTTGCCTGGTAAATTACATTCTATATTTCAGTTCCAAAAAGCAAAATAAAAAGTTAATATCTATATACATAATATAAATGATAAATACGTTTATTTATCATTTGCTATAGTAAGTTTCACTTTATTTGGATATTCAAAAGTGCACAGTTAATGGGGGTAAAAATAATATGGGTGTAAAACCAGCAAGCTTGCATGCTGTACTACATTTACCCACGTAGTGTGCATGTGCAAAAACACAGGGGGTACAAAAATATTAAGGGGGTGTGTGATATCGGAAACAGTCAATGGAACCTGGTTTAATGCAATAAATCATGTTCCTAGAGTTCAGTGATGCAATTTAGTTATTGGTATGTGTGGTGTAGTGCGTTACCTTACTTTGTTACCCATAAAGTAACAAAATTACAGTAATCCGTTACTTTGTAATCCGCTACCCCCAACACTGTCGATATCATAGAGAAAGGTATGTAATAAGTAGTAAAACAGTAGAAGCCACTCCTCCAGATGCCAACGGACAGCTGTGGATTAACTTAAACACTCAACACTGTGGTGTCTTAATGTTATGATTGTTCACTTACTGTTACTGGATTACTTGGAGGATCAGTGAAATGTCACCAAAGGCATGGATCAGTGTGGTTTAAGTTACAGAACTGTTTAACCTAAATGGATTAAAAAGCCTAGGACAGTATCATTCATTCACAAATGGTGTTTAAGTAATTCACTTCTAGTGATCAGTCTGTTCACTTTAGGGTTTTCATACCTGGTGCTGCTGCACTTTGAAGTCATTTTTGCTTAATGAAAAATTACAGAATAATAATACACACGGATGCCATTAAGTAAATTGATGCTCTGTAAAGTAACCTCCCTGTGAGGTGAAGAGGCAGGAGAGGGAGGACGGCTTTGCAGTTTCCACTGGATTTTTTTATTTTTTTTTTACTGATTTAGAAAGAAAGAGAACATTGTGTTTGACAAATTGTATCTGTTAGCTTCTAAATCCAGGAAAAAAATGTTCCACTTTGAATTCAGAGTTAACTGTGAATTTATTCAATATAATATGCACTGAAAAACAAAACTACAGCATTTCAAAATAAATGATTCATTATCACTACTACTAGTATCAGACCGACCAGTGACAGACTAACAGAGATCAGTTTGGACAGACTGATCACTCAAAGTAGTTTCCACTGTAGATATATCTTCTATGTAAGTGTTAAGTTTATTGAGTCAGTGGCATTGCTTTTAGATGTTTTTAATCAATGGTTGTACACAGTTTGTATGAATACAGTTAAAATAGAACCTCCCATGTCGTTTTTCTTCTGTTCAATTTGTTGCACTTTACCCATTGTGGACAAAACTGTTGCAATTTCCCTGTAGTTTCAACTTGACAGATTAGAGCAACGGTAAATGACTGAAACCAGAGTCATTTCGACAGTGCTTTCCATGGGTAAAATCACTACCTGCCCTTTGCCTGCAGTTTGCACTGTGACGTGACATCATGTGCAAACAACTATTGCAGCTGTCACTCATGTATTTCACCTCGAGGTAAACTTAGAAACTTATGAGCTAAATTTACATTAAGCGTTATTTCAGGTTGTGGAAGTGTATTCTTCACATGATGTAGTTTTGTTTGTCATACTGGTCTGGTCTGTCTCACAAAGGTTTGCATGTGACCTTGATCTACTGCAGGTCATACACTGATTTACACTCTTGGATTTGATGTTTCAGGTGCAGGTTCATTACAAAAGCAATAAAAGACATGCACAAAATGGAGTGAGACACCATTATTTTTTAGTCTCTCCATTTTCTGTGGCCACATGGAGTTTTTAAAAATCTTCAGTTTGGAAAAAAAAAAAAACCCTCCATTTTCCGACTGTAAAAACAATGTTTACGAGCGTCCGAGAGGCCCAAACATTAAGGAAAAATTGCAATGTTTTGCAAAATGTTTTGCAGAATATCTAAATGATTGAAGATGGGATATGATTTAGAATAATAAAAATAAATTGCATTTATAAAGCACTTTAACAAGAACCAAACAACCAAGTCTACTCTATTCAAATATTCCTACCAACGCCCTACAGCAGAATATTCAGCAGAATTCAGTAATAAGACTGATATTGATTTTTTAAATTCTTCTTGCACAGATTGACATTTTGGGGCTGCATTTGAGATGGCTGAAAAAAAAAGTTTTTATCAATATCTCTAAAACATTTGCCCTCCTCCTGAGTCTTTCAATAGGGGTTACATTTGTACCTATGTTGTTGCTACAGGGTGAACATATTGTTACAACAGCTTTATGAGTTTTCCTTCATTTTTTCACATTTGTAAAATGTTGATCGGCAGGAACAGGTCAATGTGCTGTGTTTCTCATGTGTCTCTAAAAACTGCATTATAAATGAATCTGTTCATTCCGATATTCACTATACACATCAGAGAAAATTGATTTTCCATTTTTTATTTAAATGAACAGATTTGATGTCAAATTATAATAATACTAATTAAGCAATTTTATTCAAATCGTGTAAATAGTGTAGAGCTATAAATCCAAATTTTTGGAGTTGATATTGTATCTCAGGGTTAAAGTCCACGGCTGTTGATGAACTATTGATAAGCGTTCGATCCCTGGTGGTGTGTTTGTGTGTTTACTGCAGGCCCAGCAGCAGGAGATCAAGCTCACACAGTACTCAATGTTATGCTTCTCTGAAAGAGGCTCCCAGGGGTCACTGAGGGGGTCAGCGGAGGCTGCAGTCCTCCTGCCTGAGCACTCGGCTGGCAGCAGAGAGCTGCAGATGGCTGCTGCACTGGGGATTTGTTGAGAAACTGTAAAAACACACACTGGAGTCTGTGTGTGAGTGTGTGTGCTGTAAGCTCCCTCCGCTAAAATATTAACAAATTAGCTAATATCAGGAGTACAGTTACACGGTCTCCCTCTCGGTATGGTCGACTGGGCAGAGGCATTATTCAATTGGCTCTGATTCAACAGCAACATTTAGCCCCAGAGAGAGGAAGAGATAGAAAGGATTATGGGGGAGTGTGCTCTGCCCTCAGAGGTTAAAGCGATACACATTTCTCATAAACAAATGTCTGTTTTGCTACTTTTTTATTGTTGATTGATACAGCGCAGTTTTTGTTTTACATAGACTCTGGGTCAAAACCCGACATCTGCTTTTCAAATCAACTTGTATTGGGTACAGGACTAAGTAATAAAACGATAAGGAGAAACTGATTTGGTTTCCTGCAGTAGGAAAAGTTCTTTGTTTGGGATAAAAATCCAAAGTTTCAGCCAAATGGTTCATCAGGTCAGTAATCTCCAACTGCAATAGATTGGTGAATTAAATGTGAAGAATAAAAGCACTTTAACCTCGATCATCACATGACAAATGCCTGTGAACTGATGGCATGAATAAATGCACAAAAAATAAAAAATAGCAGCACTTAAAATTTGGTTTACCCCATAAACTTTGTTTTTACTGAAGTGAAAAAAACACAAACACATGTCTACAGAACAAAGACAAATGTGAATCTTATTACAACAACTCCTTCACAGAGATGATTAAAGAAGAGTGCTAGATGATTTGTCACCAGAATACAGCCACATACCAGAGCAAAATGTAGCCATTGTATATTTCTGCAGAAGTATAATCTCAACATAATTTATCATTTAAGGGTCCTCTGCTCTCTTCAGTAAACTGGAGGATGTTGACGTGTATGGTGCGATTTACAAAATACAGGACTTTGACACAGAAAGTGGTGGAAACATCCTGACATTTTTAGGTTTAGACAATAAAAGGCCTTTAGTTGGAGTTAGAGAAAGACAGTGGTTTGGTTTAAATATCAATAAACACACCGTGAGTCATTTTTCATCACATCTTTGCACACTTTTTCTGTATTAAACCAAACAATTTACCCAAACCAAATGCTGTCAGTACCTAAACCTAACCACAAAATTTAAGTACTTAGCATATGAGTGTAATTTCTCAGACACTGAGAGACATAAGCAATATAAAGAGTAAAAATGCATGTTTCTATAATATTTAATAGAAATGTCTTCACCTACCCGCTGTGGTTGGGTCTGGTCTGGTGGACTGCATGTGTGTTGATCTATACGACTCCTCTATGACGCAAATAGTGAAAGGAAAGGTCACAAAAACCTTGAAACTGTAAAGATGCCACATCTCTCACAGTGTACTTTGACTCGATATGGGTTCACAGCGTCCTTTTCTTTGACAGACGCTTTTCAGGCAGCAGTTCAGGACTGATTTTTTTCCAGAGAGCTGCTTCACAGACACATGTGAAGCGTCTCTGCAAGGTGAACACAAACTCAGTGGTGTGACATTTGACTTTTACAGTTGGCCTTTAACACAGCGGCTGGAGAGAGGCAAAGCCAAGACTGTGTGTGTGGTCTGTGTGTGTGTGTGAGAGAGCTGTCTGATGATTGGAATAGGCATTACTCCCAGTGGATGATATCATGTTCACATATTCTAGTCTGACACGCACACACAGACACATATGCACACATCCGTCACACAATGGGAATGACATCATCGTCATCATCATCTTCATGCAGATGAGAAATGTAGTGTGTTTTTTTAGATCAGCTGGATGAGGTGATCATCCATCATCCCTGCCAATCTCAACACCAATTTCTGGGCAACATCTTGTTGATTGTTTCGACTTCCTGGAAGCACATGGTGATATCATGAAGCGGTAAGTGATGGTGTCACAATTTCAGATAAATAATGGAGAAGGAAGGGCAGAAATCTGATGATTCACAGATTCACAGATAATCAGCTTTAGATGGGTACTGTAAGTAAGGAAAGACAAGAAGAAGAGATAACAGAAACCAGAACCAGAGCAATTTGTTGAATAAGAGAGAAGACTGACAGAACACAACATGGCCAGAGAGGAAGATTTAAGAATTGTACATTTCTGCAAATCACAGTATCCTAATATAATTTGTCATGGAATCATCTGCTACTTTAGCTTTTTAGGAGATTTTAGTGGATGTTTGATATATAAATTCCAGGATTTTGACACCAGAGAGTGGATCATGCATCAGATATTCTCTACAATGTTAGTTTTATTCAATGAAATGCTTTGGTTTGTTTTGGAGATTAATAAAAGCATTATAAGTTAGTTTTTATTCCATCTTTGTCCTGGCCAGAAAGCAGCATGAGCAGATAAAAACTATTAACTCTAGAAATGCTGATATTTTTGGTTCAGAATCATGAAAAATATCAGTGGTTTACAGAAATCATAACCTGCCAACAGTAATCCTAGAGTGATATACAGAAATGAATGGATGAATAATGATTGTGTTCATAATCACTGTGAAGGAAAACCAAAATTACAAACATTTGGAAATTACAAAACTTCTTCAACATCTTAGTGCATTTCACACCATGAAGCTTAAAATCATGGACCGAACCAAAATTCAAGCAAAGATCCTCCATGTAGAAAGATGCTGCACTGTACCCTTCAACTAGTGATATGAATCCTGTCACTTCCTGTCTCCTAGGTGGGCGTGGTCAAAAGGATCCTGGAAATCATATAGATAGATGGAAATTAAGAGAACAAAAACAGAATTAAAATTAGGTGCATGTGAAGGTTCTTTTACTGCTTTTCATGTATTATACTGTATTACATTATGGATAATATGTGGCTCATTGAACATTAGCTGTCTTTTATATTCCTCTTGAATAACAAAATGAATAATTTGACAAATATATTGACATTAACATGATATGATTGATATGAAAACTATTTTACTGCTTCTACTTAATCTATTTCTATAGTTGGAAGAGTACATAGGAGGTCAATGCAGTCAGAACCAAGGCTGTGTAATAAAGGCTGCTATATGATCATTGTACTGTCATTTTTTTGTCCAAGAGAGGTGAAAATGTGTGAGAGGAAGAGGAGGAAGCAAAGCGAGAAAAAAAAAAAAAAGGAGGCAGATGCGAATATATTCATGGGAAATGGATTACCAGACGTGGGAGAGAAAGATAATTGTTTGGAGTATTCATTCCAAGTCCCAACTCAATTTCAAGCTCTCCACTTAAGTGAGTGGGTACGAGTGTGCGTGAGTGTGTTCCAGAGTGTGAGAGTGTGTGGTAGGAGTGGGTCTGAAGTGGCATCGGCGAGGGTGTCGTCCTCTGTGCTTAACATTAGCTCGGCTCATTCACATGCACAGGTCAACGCGTGTGCACATCAGGAAACAGACGCAGATACATGTCATTGTTCATCATCCACAAACATGACATCTCTATGAAGATCAAACAGCATAAGAGTCGTCCACACCTTCATTCTTTCACTCTCCTGTTTTCAGCCTTTCTGCCTTTGCTCTTGTGAACCTGACGCTTCCTGCCTTCACACCTCCAAGATGTCGCCCACAGAGCCTTCAAATCTCAACACTGTAAAAGACCAACGTGTGAGACCACAAAAACATGGAGATTCTTCATTTCTCTGCTTTCTAACAGCAAGTGCATCACACTGTTAACTCCAGTAACAGAGATTTTTCACAGCTGACATTTTGACTTGCTAAAGCACAAAACCCATAGGTGTAACTGGTGTAATTAACAATGGCTGTGTTCCATTTAGGCGGATTGGTTTAAGGCTGTTTTCGCGCGCGTGCTCGTCGTAGCGGTTTCCCAAGACAATGAAATGGTACGTAGGCATCATTAATCTAATTAGTACACCTGCGACCATCCAGCCTAAATGTCTGCCGTAAAAAAGTCGGTTTAGTCATTAGCAAACAGGTGCGTGTTGCTAAAAAGAATTCATGTTACAGCCTTAAAAGTATAAAAGTCGTCCATAAAAGGGAAATGTTGCAGGCTTAGCAAAGGTCCACAACGGACGACATTTGTAATTTTTTGACAGTTTTTATTGGGGCATGGTTAATACTTTTTTTTTTTTTTTTTTTTAGATACGTCCATGGTGCTTCTATACACGATGGTCCATCTGTCGGCCGTTTGGTCATGTTTTAAATGTGATTTCTCAGGAACAGCTTGACAGACTGCTGCAAATAGGACACAAGGACGAGCTGAACGCATTCTGGTCGAGGTCAGTGTGACATCAGGTCTGTCCAAATCCTGCTCCTTGGGACCTTATTTTGGAAAAACTGTGAATGGCAACAATGACGAAAGACAAATATTTTGTATCTCGCTTGAATTGTGCTGTGAACTACACAACACTGGAAGTAAGATTTAGATTTGTGAGAAACTGCACAGTGGAGTGCATTTCTTGCTTCATGTGATACACGTCGTCAACACCAAAATAAACACTATCTTGGCATATTTAACCTCATTATTTGAGAGCGAGATGAAAAAGTTTCACGAGAGAAAATTACCACAAGTCAGACCATGTTCAAGCCACAGAGACATCCTCGGTGCACAGATTTTCTGACACTTCAACAGTTTTACAACAAACTGTAACTTTCTTAACTTGTAAAACTATCTTTTAAACTGACAAATGTTGGCATCACTCAAATGGGATCAAAAATGATTTGTCTCTCACCATTAACTGTAATATAATTTGGTCCCATGGGTCACAACTAGAAAGGGCAGAACTTCCCTCTCTATCTGTTCAATACCTCATGAATGCCATGAGAGAATTTCTTCAAATCTGATCCAAAAACTCAGCTCAGGAGTCAAGGATGAACTGACTTGAGCTTTTTGTTGCAAAATCATAGTTATTTACAGCATGATAAAAATCTTTACTATTAACCTTCTTATTTTTCTCATATATGTTGTGATAAACTGTAGCACAGCCATATATACTATGTACACAGGGGTGACCAATAACAGCATGGTGTCTTATTAACCCATAAAGACCCAGTGCTACTTTTGTGGCAGTTCCCAAATGAATTTTTCTCTCTATTTAACATTTTTTAAGTGATATATCACCATTTATTATAACATTATTGTGAGACCCCAGTGCCGAAGATTCTCTCTCTCTCTCTCTCTCTCTCTCTCTCTCTTTCTCTATCTATCTATCTCTATCTCTATCTTGGGCAACCTGGCTGGCTGAGCACAACAGTGGCAGTTGGCAGTTGCTGTGACGACATGACGACAAGAAGGACGGTTGCCGCGGGGACGAAAACACAACAGAGAAGGATATACAAGGACAGCAGTGGTGGTCGCCGGCTCTCTTCTTACGGATTGGTCTTTGCACCAGGTCCTCCTTATCTTACCTCGTTATCTCCTTTTACTTAATAAACTCTCCTTGCTGGCCGGCATACACCCTGAGTTTGCATGTTTTGTCAAGGCTCCCCAAGCCGGTCTTGACAGTTATCCTCTTTATTTTGCATGTTTCACTATAAATCACGTATTCTTCTATATTAAATTTCCTATATTTTAGACGTTCATGAAAACTCAAGAGTAAATGCAAAAGTTATTATATCAAAATAGAGAAAACTGAAGAAAAACTGACTTTTTCAGTAAAATGCATAATTAACTGAACATAAACCCACTGTCTCCATCCACTGTCATTGATCCAATGCCACGGCTTTTACTGGTGAATCAATGTTGTAGAAGATGACAGTGTTTCCATGGCAACTACGGAGCCTCTGAACATCCAAATGGGTCAAATCTGATGACCATGAAAAGATGACAAACTGCATTTTACACCAATTATTTACATGTATTGATAGGATTAGTGAATCAACAGGTATGAAACATTTCAGATCAGTAGATGCTTTTGTTCACCAGCGGATGTTTGGGTCTTTATGGGTTAAGGTCATGGTCCACTATGTTACTGAATCATGCATCAGTGCTCCTTGGTTTGACAGTCTGTGAACACTACTGAAGGGATAAGGACCACCATCCATCCTAAAAATAATAATTTTTTGATGATGGCAGTGAGGAGCGATATCCAACACATCAGTCCAAAATCTACCATAGGTGTTCAACTGGGTGGAGATCTGGGGACTGTGACGGCCAAAGTGTATGATTTACATCATTTTCACACTAATCCAACCATTGTCATCTATGAATAGACCACTCCCATCAGGTTTTACCTTTAATTTGAAACCCATGTGGAGTAGAATACTTGCATATAACAGTAACACAGGCTTCCCCTCAGCATTTAGTCTATAAATAAAGGTTTTTGGTTCCAGGTGAACAGGAAGAAGAAAGAGGGAGATGAGTAAAGGTTTGTGTGTGTGTGTGGTTCTTCTGAGGGGGTTAAGTGCATGGGGAGTGTGATGTGGTGATGGAGGGAGGACAAGAGGGATAAAAGAAGAGAAAAAAACGAGAAGAGAGATCCATTAGCTAATGGATGTCTTCAGTCCTGTCTCGTCAGACTTGGTATTATCACACAGACACATTCACTCACACAGACACACACACACACACACACACACACACAGGCAACAAGCCATCGAACTGGTTGATGTGTTTGTGAATGTGAGCAGATAGCGCTCAGAATAATCGACTGCATTCCTCAACTCTTCCAAACGAGGCCATAAATAGTCCAAAACTCAACTGTCATCAGCTCTGTAGGAATGAAAAAATGATTGCACATTCACACTATAAGTAAATGTGTGTTTATGTGTGTGTTTGTGCGTACCACGAGACGTAAACTAATTGGTGTCAATAAGACATCTGTGGCTTCTCTTTGATTAAGACTGCAGGCTAGGAACGGGGAAAAAACACCTCACACACTCGGTCTTTGTCCACAAACATATGCATACACCCACACCCACACACACACACACATGCATAGACACACACACACGCCCAGACATTGCCTGTAGTCATGCTGATAGCTAACTCCAGGCAGGGCTCATCTGTCTCATTACAGAAACTGGTCTCACTGGAGAATTTGTATTGTTTATGAACACACACACACACACACACACACACACACACACACACACACATGTACGAAGAACACACACACATGTAAACACACAAGTTTTCCATCCATACACTCTCCGTCGCTCAGCGTGCATGACCACATAGCTGGCACCGCTGGTGGCCTTGCTCAACATCAGAGCTGCTGGAGACAGAAACAGCTTGATGTGACAGCAAAATGGAGACGACATAGAAGAAAAAAAAGATTTAAATAATGAAACAATGATACCCACTGAGTGAAACCCCCCCACTGTCTGAGTTTTACAACATATTGTGTAACAGTGTGACCCAGGAGGACTTTACTGGTTTTATGATTTTACTGGAACGAGGCGTAGGATAATATTTTAGCCACATCTCTTTGCAGTGACATTTTCTTCACTTTAATTTTCTTTCTTGCTTTTTTTTGTATCTTTTTTGTACTAGTGTGTGATTTATTGTGTCAAATTTGTTATACATGTCAATAAAGCTTATATTAAGTGTTGATGTGTGGCACAGCGGAGCATTGAGTGCTATTGCTTCACAATAAGAAGGCCCTGTGTTGGATTCCAGTGCTGACTGGTGTGGGCCTTTCAGGTGTGAATGTGACAGTGAATGGTTGTTCATCTGTATTTGTCAGCCCTGCCATTAAGTGACAACACCCTCACAAGGATTAAGCAGCTCAGAAAATGGATGAATGGATGCGCTGTGTAATCCCACTGCATGAAGCTACCTCCATAAAACTTACTCTAAAGCCATTACCAATTAGTCTGGCACCTGGTGTGACAAATTACATTTCAATATATAGTTTTACTTGGTGTGTTTCCATCATGGGAGCCGGAAGCAAAAAAAAATGTGGGTGGGACAACTTAAAGAGGGGAGTTTGGGGGTCCTCCCCCAGAAAATTTTGTAATGAGTAGATGCCATTTCCTATATTCTGGTGCTTTTTAACACGTGGTTTGACACTTTTATCTAGCTATAGCAAGAGAAGAAACACCCAGTCAGAAGAGAGAAGTATCTGTCTGTCATCAGGAGAGACCACTGGACACCAGACTCCACTTCAGACTGAGCAATGACACGCAGATCTCAATAAATGGCGTTGTATGTCACGCCAGTTTTTATGGCATTTGGCGTGGGAGACTTACGCATTTTCAACCTTTCAAGTGTTATTCAATGCCATTTGATAGTGTGTCAACTGACACCAAGATCTCCGGTTCACATAACCCTAACCCCTGGTGCGTGGTATTTGTCATCATTCAGGTTGGACAAGGGGCCTAATAACGGCCTGAACATACACAGGAAACCTTAAAATGCCTACAGATAACAGGGCATTTAAAAGTGGCGTGTGTATTTACGCCAGTCACGATATCACTTTGCAGAGATCAATCACAGCTATTTGATCACCAACCCCTGAACAGTCCTACGTCCTGGTCCCAGAACGTAGACGTTATTATTTTAAACACCCATGTCTACAGCTCCCTCATTAATGCACCTCAAATGAAACATAACAAATTAGTCTTTCCGAATATAGAAACCATTCCTAAGTGCAACAGCATCACCCCATACACAAAAGGTTGTTTTCCAGAAAATCAAAATGAGAGAAATGTGTCTTTTCTTACTTTTGAAGGCTGTCTGCAGATCAAACATCCATCGATCCCAACAAATATGGTCTGGTTTTCCTCCTAACAGTCCAGCGAATATAATCCTGTAAAGTACTTAGGTCCAAAATACACCTTAAGATCCACAAAGGCACAGAAAAACCAGGAATATTTGTCCAGCCTGAGATCAATATGGATGATTTTTTTCCATTTTCCTCAAACATATCCTCCATAATTTACTTTTTCTGCCGGTGACACAGGTAAATATTGACAGACGGTTACCTTTTGATTGACACCTAACTTGGCCAACCTAAAGCATCCCAGCGGTTACTGATAGGAGGAATATCCAACCAAGTGTCAGAGACACGTAAATGGTCACGCCCAGCTAACACAGCTGATGTCTAAGTAGCCGTTCCCGTCTGTCCACTAGGTCCTCTAGATGGCGACGACAACAAAACAGTCACGTGACTGACTCCCATGAATTGATTCATAAATGTAGCCTCCATGGGACTGACAGTCACAGAGTAGTGAAAACGTGGCATACGGTATAGATTTGAGTCAGCAGAGTGCGGCAGACAAGGTAGGAGCAAAAACGTGGTATGGATTTTTGTTTAACCATTCTCTGGAAGATCAATGCTAACGGAATGGATTTTATTGACGGGGCACTGAAAATGCCATTGTTTCCAGACGATAAAAGTGGGTGGGTCTGATATTATCGGGCCTAAAAAGCGGGTGGATCTTGTCCCACTCACTCACAATGGCTCCGGCGCCCATGGTTTCCATAAATTCATGTAATGTAACGTAATGTATATTAATGTGCAGTTTGAAATTGTGGAAAATATTTAATGGAGACAGTGAAATTTGAAAAAACATCCAGAATTTTGCAAAAAAAGTGCTGGTTTTAGCTATTATTCGGTAAAAATAATAAAAATACAAATTTTGTGAGTAAATTCTGAGGTAGCAAGCATTTAATTCACATGATTTATCAACTATTTGCTGTGACTTAAAACATGCTTAATAGACCGACAAGAACAGTGGACTGATGATGGGCCCGAATTATTTCTCTGTCTTATCCATGTTAAAAGACTCATAGTCATTTTAGATGTTAAACAACAGCCGAATGGTCCGCTTTGCCACTACTGCTTCTTCTACCTTGTTTATTAGAGCGATGTGCAATGTAGCCTATAACGCCACCTACATGTAACACAATGCATCCTAGGGTATTTACTCCCAACCAGTTCATGGACCTCATTCGCAGTTTTGTTTTTGTGACTTTTCAAGAGTCTGTGTAAAATTCACTTGACATTTCATTGAAGCACAGCTACTGACACTGACGAGAAACAAATCAAACACATTTTCACAGAGAAGAAAGAACTTTAATTAAATATAGTGAGAGTCAAAAAGTTATCTTACACTTCAAAGTTCAAAATAAAAAAAAAGAGTCATCATCGTCATCTTTACAGTAGTTTCCTCTGTACTCGTCCCCACGCTGATACTGCTGATCATATGTATGAATGATGAATACCACGACAGCTCATGAGCCTGAACGCAGACAAGCCATGATGAGTGTTATTGTTGGACAAGTGCTTTGGATCATATTTCCCTTAACTAAACCCTCTATTTACTCCTTCCTGTACAGGTATTTATAGTATATGTACTGTACTGTAAAAAAAAAAAAAAAAAAAACATCCCTCAGCGTTAAGACATCACATTTTTCTTGCAGAGGAAAAATTATGACACACAATCAGACACACACACTCACAGTTTAACAAAAACAGAAGAGTGGTCTTCAGACCCATATTTAAGATTAAATAAATAGGTGGCTCATTTTTTTTAAAAGTAAAAGGAGAGCAGAAAGGAGGCCAAACAGAGAAGGAGGACAGAAAATCTGATGGAAGCGAAAGAAGAGGCTGCTGAGGGAGGAAAGGAAGAGACAGAACGAGGAGACAGTTTTTCATCTCTTTCAGCTGCTGAAGAAAGTCTTCATTAAACAACTCTGTCCCATCTTAGGATCCATCACATGGAAGACGAATACAGACATTCATAAAGACATATTTATAAAATCTACACTTAGATAATGCAACAAAATCATGCTAACTTTAACAATAATTGATTCGCTATGAACAACACCATGACAAATGAAAATCATTCTCCTGCTTCCTTAACTTACAAATGATAAAAAAATACATCATGGCTTGTTTTAGTTTAGATTGAAATTAACAGTGGAATTATGGCTTTTAATAAACAGGCGCTATAATAAAAAACAAAAAAAACAACTTCTGGCATTACAGACAAAGTACATGGGAAGCACATCTGAGCATCTTCCTGGATGTGACTTACTTTTCTGGTAGTGAAAATTTCAGTTTTAGATTTACTGTATCGTATTCACATTATTTGTTATCTCATTGAGCAATATCTTTTTGAGGAATAAGCTATTGATCCTGTATAATTTCATAAATTAAGTCCCTCCCCCCAGATTTGTCTCAGGTAAGTGTTTGAACCAAAATATTGGGATTTACTTCATCTAAATAACTGCATAAGGCGACACTGGTTTCCTGTCCAGTCCACTTTAAGCACATTCACAGTGACAAAGAAACCATATTAACAGTGGATGTCTATGATCACTACCTGTTGCAGATCCGAAATGTACGATTGGACAGTGTATGGCATCTGAGCTGTTCCTGTGTACGATGAGCGTGGACGTGTGTGAAAAGCATGTGGCATAAGACTGTTTAGGCATTTAAGTAAAGTCTCAAGTAATGACTTTGGCAAAATTAACATGATCATAAGTTAAGACTGTGGAATCACACATCACACACAGTGAGCTGTAAACTCAGACTGCAGGGCTGAGGGAGCAGTGACTTCACAACAAACCATCTTCCGAGTATTTAAGACACACCGCCGGCTAATTCAGCACTGCAAAAAATGTCTGCTTGTTCACTCCTTTACATTCACTGGAACAACTCGCTGATTAAGAAAGCAGGTAGTGTATGGGGTCCTTGAACAGTGAACTGCTATAGATATATAGTAAAAAATAACCAAACTTATGGGCAAGTAAAAACATTCACTTCCACTAAAACAAACTAAATGTTCTCATCCTTTGCTTTGTAAGTGTAATATTAAGACTAAGTAGAAGATTTAGTGACATTCTTTGCAGTGCAGCTATTTAAGACACACCATTGGCTATTTTTCTCACTCACATTATCAAGTCAAACCAAGTCAATGGGCAGGTGACAAAGGAAACACAATCTGCATGGCCTGCTCATCACAGTTCAGAAAACATCACAGCAAACACAAAACAAAACACAAAAAAAGATTGATCTCTTAAGACAAAATCAGAGTCATAATGGCAGCAGTCTTTAAGACGTGTGTCCCTCGTGTTGAGGCCGCTGTGGCTGTGTTCGGCTTTTTAACAGACAATGTGGTAACAGGGCAGATACATGGACTTAATGGCAGAGTTTTTGGGTCAAATCGTCTACAGTGATGCAGCTGTTGGCACCCAGTATTCACACACTCCTCCGTGGGGACGTATTAATGGCCTCGGTATGATTATGGACAAACCAGTTCCCAGAATCAAACATCGCCTTTATGCATTTCTACAAATGGATATGTTTTTTTTTTATGAAGATGCAGTCACATAGCCAGATCATTCTAAGCATTAGAAAGGGTCTGGCATCCTCCGCAATGGAATAGGGGTAAAAACTACCTGGCTTTGGCTAATTCTTGGATGATGTTGAACACAGGACAGTCTATGACAGTGTATTTGTATAAGACAGGTTGGTTTGGTGGAACGTATACACACGTCGGAGTACTTTGTGGTGTTACAATGCCTACTTAGGAGTGTATCACATAAAAAGAAGTGTGTCTTTGTCAAAACTTGGTAATTTCAGGGTGTAGATGCAGCCTTGTTTGGTTAATATTCTTTCAAAGTGATTAATAGTGGAACAGATATTGGAAGGTGAATCCTGACAATCCTACACCTATGTAACAGTAGCATTCATCCTTACTTCAGCGAGCCAGACCAATATGAATACATGTCAGTCCTCGTCATTAATTTGAAGCGTTTTCACTAATCCAGGAATTTCTTTACTGATTTCCAAAACTGAATTAAAAACCCAGTTGAGGTGCCAGGGTTTAAAAATATCCAACCAAATGTATCCCAAATGAGTGCAGTTGTGACTGAAAGCTCGCACACGAAAAGACCTTTGCAGAGTTTTGGGTGAGCGGAGGCTTATTTCCTTTTTTTTTTAACAGTCTCTTTTGAGAAATTGTGTTCAGATGTAAGTATTTAATTATTTTTATGGTTAGGCTGAGGCGCTGACAGCACTTGGCTAGGGTTAAAGAAAGATACCAGGGCTTAGTTTAATGGAGAGAAAGTCATAACGATGTGCTCATGGTAGAAGTAGTAATATTAAAACTGAACCTTGGGCTTTTCTTAACCTTAACCATGGTGTTTTTTATTGCCTAAACCTATGGAATTCATATGAAAAGTCTGCTCTGGCGACAATTGTATAAATCTGTCATGCACCCCAACCGTCTAATGCAAAAAAAAGGAAATCCTTTATGTTGATTGTATAATCCTTGGTTTGGAGAAATGTACAAAACACTTGATTCTGGGGACTAGGTTGTAATGTGACAAAAAAGATCAGATTTGTCCTGAATTAACTCTGAAGCGGGTCTGTTTTCCTCTTGAATCTTGCATTTATTCTTAGTTTGTTTAATGTTGGCTTAAAGACTTATTTACCCTTGAAAATGAATAACAGCTGTAGCGGTGCAGATGTACAAGTAAAATAAATGATTTGTTTAATGGATAAAACTGCAGTATGGGTTACAGAGGTGAGGCACCTGGATGTTTCAGCAGATTCCCTTAACAGCAGAGGAGATCAATGTGGATTTGGCAAAAAATAAGTAAAAGTGTGTGTCTGGTTTGGCTTGTCTGTGTCAACTGGATTTGACCCGTCCTGCAGCCTCTTCATCATCATCATCATCATCACCATTATCATCATCAGGTGGCTTTCTGTTCTTCACATTATAATCCTTCATTAATGACCAAACTTCATAAATAGAAATCCCTTATGTCGGTTACAGTTCGAGGATGATTATCACACATTAATTGTTGCACAAAAAAGAAAAAAAAAAAGGAACAACAATCACTCAAGGGAGGAAGTGGATACTCTTGAAAATAAATACACTTCCTGTGTCCATGGAGAGTTATAATGTCGGTGTAATGGGTTCTCCTATAAAAGCATCAAGGTGTACAAAGTCTAAACAACTTATATCCTTGCAAACAGTCTTTGTTGTTTTGTTCGTCTGTTTTCTTACAGTTGTTTTTTTTTTATGTTAGAAAGGGCCTGAGATAGGTTTGTTCCTTCAGTTCGGGACGGCTGCTTCCATCCCCGACCGGAGTCTGACTTGCACCGAAATCCTCCGCCGGCGTCGGTGTGAGTGTGCTTGGTTCATCTCGTACACACTCTCTTTCTCACACACACGCACACACACACAGTCATGTACTCACACCTTTACATGGGTGGGACAATCATTCCCGGGATTGCTGTCGGGTGGAGAAAGAGAAAAAGAAACAGCAGAGAAAAAAAAATGTTAAAAACACTGCCAAATATTTTCATACTCATAAAAAAATCCCTCGTAAATACATCAGTATGTTTTCCCATCTGTGCAGCTGTGTGACTGCAGCGACATTTAAAACATCAATAGATGAATAAATCAGCAGAATCAAGCGGGGACAGAACATCTAAGTTGGCTTTTAGTGCTCACAAACACACAAACATTTAATTCAGCATGGGAACAGTTGGCATATTTTATTGTATGTGTGTGTGTGTGTGTGTGTGTGTGTGTCTGACAGATTGCATCATGACGTGTG
>JAPQRQ010000007.1:21763843-21777345 GCA_037367365.1 Apogon talboti
AGCACTGAAAAGGGAAGGCAAAAAAACTAATTACAGTTATGGTTGACAAAAACAAAAGTGCAAAAACAGCTGCCTAACAGTCGGTGGGATATCAACTGTCAGAATTAACTGCCAGTGTCAGATACACACTCACTCATATCTCTGGAGACGTTTAACTGATGCCGACTCTAATAACACACACACAAAATGACACACACTTAACAGGATGACTTATAGTGGTTTCAATGCCTTAAGTACCTCCAACTGACTCTTTCGTATTAATAGAACAATATGTACTTGCAAAGGGTTGACGGTGATGTTTGTGTGTGTAAACCGACGCTCGTAGTGTGTACATGTGTACTTGAAAACCAAAGGTCAGGTTTCTTTCCACATATAGAAACAGAAATAATACCAGCGGAGCAGAAACAATCCGATTGATTACACATCAACTGTTAAAGGCATCAGTAATTCCAGCGGAGGGGCATTTACAACAGAAACACTGGTCACACAGCCGCCCACAAACACCAAATACACTCATCTCCGGCTTTACAAATGTGATTCACGGTGAAGCAACTCTGAGACGCAGAAATATGAAAACAAAGCAGAAGGGTTGTGTTGTAAGCCTTGAAAATCCTTATAAAGTGTAAGTATTGCAGGAGGTGAACAAAATTTTCTAGTTTTATTACTGTATGTTTTATCATCTCTTAACCCGTAAAGACCCAAACACTGGCAACCAAAAGCATCTACTGATCTAAAATGTTTAATAACTTCTGAACCACTAAACCTATTAATACGGTGAAATATTTAGTATAAAATGCAGTTTGTCGTCTTTTCATGGTCATCAGATATGACCCATTTGGACGTTCACAGGCTCTGTAGTGAATACGGAAACACCGTCATCTTCTACAACATTGATTCACCAGTAAAACCCATGGAGTTGGATCAATGACAGTTGATGGAGACACCGGGTTTATGTTCAATTATTGATATCTTTGCTGAAAAAGTCACTTTTTCTTGGTTTCTGATATAATAACCCTCAACTATAATCTGAGCTTTTGTGAACATCTACATGACCAGTGAATTAAATATAGGAAAATAAATGATTCTCAATGACAAAATGCTATATACAGAGGATAATATTATAATAAATGGTGATAAAACACTTGAGAAAAGTTAAATATAGAGAAAAAAATACTTTGGAACTGCCACAAAAGTAACACTGGGTCTTTATGGGTTAATCTGACAGAGGCTGATTCTTTGCTTATTCATTCATTTGGCTGTGTTTTCTCTACTTGAGCTGATTCACAAAGACTGCTGCCTTTGGGGATAAATAAAGTTGATCTGCATCTTTAACTGTAATATTTTACACACATGCAGACTGTGTAGGAACTACTTCATCTGTTTCATCCCGAAGAAGGCATTGACTGCATAAGATTTATAATCGAAACAACAACAGAAGTATTTGTCTCTGCTTAAATTAGATATATAGAAATGATTTTTGACACATTAAGCCCCTGGACACAAAAATAATGTGACAAAAATGACCACCAGTGAGCTACAGAGAGTTGTAAAAGCTGCAGAGAAGATCACCAGCACAAGCCTGCTAGCCCTTGAGGATATCTACGCCACTCGCTGTCTGAAGAAAGCATCCAGCATCATAAAGGACTTGTATCACCCGGCTCAGCATCTGATGTGCAATAATATTTATTTATTTACTTTTAACTGAAATATTTAACAATTAACTGACCGACTGCAAACATTTATTGTGCCTTGTGTCTTCTATATGTATGTAGGAATGGTTTTTTAGAGTATCTTTTATGGAGGTGAACCTAAATGTCATTGTATGAAAATATAATGACAATAAAGTCTCTTATCTGTGCAATTTTTAATTGTAAATGTGCCCAGATAGAATTGCATTATGTGATATTTGTGGCATTAATTTTGCTGGGCTAACAAGCATGTTAATGGCTCTATTTGCAGGGATCCAGGAACCTTGGGTAATCTGTAGTAAGTGCGATCAATATCTTAGTAAACTAGTGTGAGAAGCAAAATTTTTTCTTTCCTCTGTGCATTAATTCGGCCCGTTTCTTAGTCAAAGACAATGGAGGCTGCACTGATGATAAATGATAAAGGTTTTAAAAGTGTTCTGGGTGGAAATTCAGGAGACTCATGTCATGATGTACCATAGCTATTCACTGAAAGAGCAAACTGACATCATTCAAAGGAGCGACATCTGAAACGGAGGATCGATGACATGCATGACAGCTATAGTAGGAACATTTTTATGTCTTTCTGCAGTTATCTGTAGGTGGTGAACCTGCTCTTGACATCAGAACTGGAGAATAATGTCAGTAAATTTGAGTAAAAAACAGACTTCAAGTATCCCATATGAATGCACTGCATGAATTACAGACATTAGGGGTTAATTTCCACATCCCCAGAGATCCATACGTTATACTAGTTCTGTGGGAAAAGTTCACATGTGATCATTTAATGTCTGTAAGCTCTGAAATGATTCAGTTAGTCTACTTAGACCCACAAAGCCACAAATAAAGTCATGACATTAAGCCTTTAACTCTTGATGTGTCTGTGATGACTGTTCTGATGTGTAATTATTTTAAATATTCATGAAAAAAGGAAAAATTAGAAAACATGCTGATAGAATATACCTTGCACTTTCCATAGACACTGTTTTCCTTGTTGTTTTTTGTTTTTACTGTTGTTTGCAGTGTGATTTTCCTTTTTTTTTACTGTGTTTTTACCAAGTTTTGATAGCGTAACTACTTTTTGGAGTTCAACCAGGTGCCAGTTGGACTCATTTAGAAAAAAAAGAGCTCCAAAACAAAAAAACTACTGGTCCAAAATTCACACACTTGTTGTTCAGTGTGCTCCAGTTCACAGTTCATGTTCAACATCCTAAATCTCTTATTGATGTACATTCTGAGCGCCTTATTTAGTAAAAACTTGTCAAACTTCAACTCCTCTCTTTGTCTTTTTCTGTTATTCCACCCTGTTTTGACCCTAAAACACACAGTAAAACCAAACCACTGAAGAAAAGCAACACAAACACATACTCACAGCTGCTTTTATAACACTTCTATGACACTCATTGAGATAATAATGTCTCGGAGGTTAAAGGGTTAAGTCTGACTGAGCAGTGAGATGAGTTTCACACAGATTATCTGATGAAACAACACAAGACACAATGGTATTTTATCTTATTGTGAGAAATGTAAAAGTATTGCCGGTTAGAAATGAAACTGTAGTGAGATCCATTAAACTACAATGAGCCAAAGGGAAACACTACAGCAGTCACAGATGCATGAGACACAGTGAGTGTGTTTCCTCCAGCTACTGTCTAAATATTGTATGAATAACAGCAACAAAAAGTCATCCCACCACAGTTTAAGACCCCCAGAAACCAAGAGGGAAAACTTGAGTGTAAGCAGCATATATTTTACAGGAGAAATTATGATTCAGATCATCACAGAGATCATAATACACCCCCAGGCCTTAATCTGCCATGACTAATGTTAGGATTTGGCAAGTGAAACATGTTGGGTCAGATGGTTAAAGGAGAAGGACTTGGTCAGGGATTAAGATCCTCAAGGAGACACGATGTAAACAGCTTCCTCTGGTGTTAAAGTCAGAAGCCCATCTGGAGAACAGGGTCTGGAGAAGACCGGGTTGTGTGTGTGTGTGTGTGTGTGAGTCACGTTCATCGTAGGAATAATAAGTGTGGCGGTTCAGACTCCGAGTGGAGCGCCGTGGATGTGTGGCGACACTGAGGCTTGAACCCGTTTCATCTCGACTTATTCTGCCACCCCGCTGCCCATGAAAGCCTCTCAGCGTGAACCCCTCCTGCTCCCTTTACCTCCTCCTTCCTCCCTCTGTTCTGCTCCTCCTCCCTCCCCCATTCTTTCTTAACTACACCTTCTGTCACCTTCACTCATCCATCCATCTATTCTACCATCACTCCTCCTTGAAACCCTCCGGCCCCACCCTCCTCCTCCTCCTCCTCCTCCTCCTCCTCCTGGAGTCCAGAGCTAGCCCGCAGATCAATACTCATAGAAGTTTCATGAGGACAGACCCTCCACTCCTGTTTCACAATAAAAATGTGAGCAGAGGAGGGAGAAAAGAAAAAAAGAGAGAGATGGGGGAAAAAAGGATGGGCGGTGTCGGTGCTGGTGTTGATACTGTGTGTCTGATTTTTGATGTGGATTTATTATAAACTGGTGATGTTTTTTTGCAGTTAAGTGGAGGAAAGAAGAGAAGGGGAAGGGTGGAGGAGAGGGATCATCTGAGTGGGTGAAAGGACAAAGAGGGATGAGGTAAAAGGAGAAGAAGAAGAAGGAGAAGAGGAGGAGGAGGTGTGGTGAGATCGATACTCTGGCCAGCGAGGAGTTCAATACCACTGAATTATTGCTTCATTCTTCCCCTTATGAGATGGGATCTATTTCTCTGCAGCTCTCCTTCTCTTTGTGACTTTTTGTGTTTGTACATATGTGTGTGTCCATGTGTGTATCTGCATCTGTATGAATGCATATGTGTGTATGTGTGTATGTGAGTCACTTTGGAGTGGATCGATACTTTACAATCTGGTTTTAAGAGTGCACCTTTCTAATATATGCGTCTTTTTTCTTTCTCTACGTCCCTTTCTTTTTGGCTTCTGTCTGTGAAAGTTCATTTTACGCAGAAAAAGAACGCTTCGACAGTTTTTTTCTGGGTTGAATAAAAGTTTCTCTTATCTCAGCTATGGATTTTCTCATGCAGCCGCATCGATAAAACTGTAGGAGCTGTAGAACACACCTATTTAGATCAGAAAATATGACTGTGTTCAGTTACAGTCTGAATAAATGGTAATCAGACAACAGTTTAAAGCCTTAACTCTACATTATTGTCTATGAAATTTAAAAACACCACTTATTCCCATAAGTCCATGATTAGACACAGATAGAACGGACAGTCCAGTTACTATAACTCTGATTGAACCAGCCTCTGAACGTCCAAATGGGTCATATCTGATGACCATGAAAAAATGACAAATTGTATTTTACCTGAATTATTTCAATGTGTTGATAAGATTAATGGTAAAAAAGTCAATAAATATTTTAGATTAGTAGATGCTTTTGGTCGCAGATGGTAGTTTAAGAGGGATTAACCCTAAAGCTGAAATGAAAATATTTAATACTAATATTTATTACACTGTAAAGTTATGTTATGCCGTTATCATTTAGCAGCCCTGTTAGCAACAATATACGTATATTCAATGTATCCCAATACTTTTGTCCGTAGAATGCAGCTTCCATCTTTAGTGTTAATATACATCATAGTGACTCCTTTCTTCATTTTACTTCACACAACATTTAACAGTAATGACACAATAATGTAAGACAATACTGAAGCAATCCCAAGTAGTGCTAATACTGTTTAATCTAATAGCGTGTGTTACAAATTGGATTTAAGAGCATGTATACTATAATCTGCAAAAGTGCTGATGAATCAGGAGAAATGTGTTTTGTGTGTGTGTGTGTGTGTGTGTGTGTGTGTGTGTGAGAGAGAGCATGTATTGATTGTCACTTTGTACCATTGTGTTTTTATGGGAATGTGTGATGTTGAGAATGTTAATTTTTCCCACCAGGCAGATGAAGTAGACATAAGGCCCACTGCGTATATGTGTGTGTGTATAGTTTGTGTGTGTGTAAATGTATGTGAGCGACCATCTGTTTACCAGACTACTCACCATCCCGCCCTCATATCTCTCTGATTTACAATTACTTTCAACTCCTGCCCCTGTTTGAAAGTGTGTGTGGTAGGTTGTGTAAGACACGACCCCTCTGCAAGTGTGGCTCTGCGTGTGTTTACATGTGTGTGTCGTTGCTTGCGTGAGCTTTTGAGCATGTTTAATTGCTCAGGCCTTTACACCCAGAGGCAACTACAGCTAAAGCATTGAAAAACCACAACAGCCAATCAGCTTTCACCGCCGTGACCTTTTACCAGTGACTTCCAGAAAGAAGTCGACCTTGAGGCGGGGTCAGGCAACCGCAGTAACAGATCTCGTTTCCTGGGTCACATGTTGAAACCATCAGCCAATCGTGAGGTCACGGGGGGTCATCTCCGCCCAATGGCAGAAGCAGTTAGACACCAGACGGACCAATTACCAGCCGACTCGCCTCAGGGTCAGACCAAAAATGTTTTGACTGAGGAACATTGAAGGAGGCACATGAGCTGAGTACATCTGTGTTAAAAAAAACATTACAACTCAAGGCCATAATAAAGAGATGAAATAACTCGCCCTAAAAACACATCATTTATTATGTTGGCAGTGTTTCATCTGTCAGACTCTTTGGGCTGAAGGTGACAAACAGAATCTTTTCCGTGAATGATCTTCTATATTAAACATCAACACACTGGGGCAGTTTTCTACACTTTATACTTTCAACAGCACATGTCACTCAAACTGTTGCATTGAAACAATGACCAATAGGGACTAAAATTACTCTCAGAAAGGCTTGTAAATAAACTAATTAAATGTGACACGTACTAATGTATACACAGCAGTAACTGATAATGAAATGATGATGTATATAATAAACTCAGTGCATAAAGTTGTAATGTAAACATGTCACTAAATAACTCTAGAATATAATCAGGTCAGTATAATGGAATATATGCAGAGATTCTTTTCTATGTTACAACTGATGATGTACTGCCACTAATTTGTTTTTGAGCTGTTGTGCATTTCAATTGAAACCATTGATATTCCATTTGGCAACAAACCATTTTGGGTAGATCTTGCAAAGTTTAATTCCCTGCTCTTTAAACAAATAAAAAAGTTCCGGTCCTACAGCTGTTTCTTTATTTAACCTGCTAAACTACTCAACTTGTCTGTTGTTATAGTTTTTTACTGGATGTTTAAACACCTTATAATCATCTTGTTATTTAATAACAGTTACAAAATTGTCATTGTATCTAATATGGATGAAGTTTTATCGCAATCATTGTTTTGTGCTGTGTCAGTTTTTTGACAAATCATAGAAAACTACAGGAAAATTAAATAAGTCTCAGTACTCTTTGTAGTGAATAGTGTGCTGTTTGTGTTGTTGTGAATATAGAATCCATGTAAACTCTACACGCATGACAAAGCTTTATTGCAAACTAAAATGCCATGCAATCAGTAAAAGCTACAAGTGTTTATTGGTATAAAGTTTTTTGTGTACTGTACAGACACAAAAACAGAACTTTTTACGAGAGTTTGACAGGGTGTGTTTTCTTTTGTATGAGTTGTGTAATCTATAGGTGGTTTGGTGTGGGGTTTTGTGGTTAGTGTGTCGAGTTTTAATACCACGTCATTTATATTTGTTTATGCAGATCCTTGCCACTGTATATATGTAACAAAAACACTGGCTTCAGGATAGCATTTAGTGAAAAATGTATATCTCCTTCAATTCTCCTTCATCCCAAACATGTCAGTGTGGTCAAAGCTTGAAACAGGAAGCTCATCACCAAAACAAAAGTATTACAGCTTAATACTTAAACTATACTTATACTATAAACTTAACGTGAATGAGCCAAACTGTGGATTTACGTTGAGGTGAGTGATTCTTTTATTTCTATTGATCAGTTTTAAATTCTCATCTTTATCTTTGGTTCATTACTCGGGTCATAAATGTGACAAAGACATTATACAGCAGCTGTTTTTCTCTGTGAGTGACGTCATGATCATGGTGTGATGGAGCCATGTTGAGCGGATCAATACTGAACCAGACATCACATCACCTCCATCCGTTTCCACATGTATGTGCAAACACACACATGCTTTTGTCCTCGTGTCTCCATCCGACGGCTGCAGGAAAGCGCTCATTCACAATCAACAAGCACACACACACACACACACACACACACACACACACACACTCACTCACACTCACTCGCTGCTTTTCCAACTTTGTATGTGTGTGTTGGTAAACTGGGTGTTCTGGATGATTTCACTAATAGTTTCAGTATGGAGGGCTATAAAGAGCAGACTGTTTAATTGTAGATGGTTTTAACGAGCCTCTGATTATGGCAACATTCTACCGAGTGTGGGTCGTTAATGTTGACTAATCTACAGTCATTAGTTCAACACTGTCTGGCCTGAGAGTGAACTGCAGCTCATAGACGTTATTCACACACAGGCACACACACACACACTGGCATGCGTTCATCACATGCAAACACACGTTAATAAAAGACAAAAAAAAAAAGGTCTAATCATTCATACAGGGGTGGAAAGTAACTTAGTGCATTTGTTCATTCTAGCGTTTTACTTAATTGTGGCTTTAACTTTACTTAAAACAACCGGTGCAGCCGTGGCCTAAAGGGTTCGAGAAGCGGCTGCGACGGTCCGATTCGTGAATGAGCAGCAGAGAAATTGGTAGCTGATGTGCCCTTGAGCATTGCACAGAATTTAACCCCCTATTTGCTCCCTGGGTGCCTGATATGGCAGCCCACTGTTCCTCCAAGCAAAACACTGAAAAATAAAGATTTTTCTTCTAAAACAGCAAGAGTTGAGCTAAAAACATTAGAATCTGCAGCTCTCTCCACTCTGTCCAAATCAAAAGACTAAATATAAATATAGACACACCTGTTGAAAAGCGAACTTTTTCAAGCCCAGGTGTTGAGACACAAACCAGAGCAGTAGAATCATATCTAGGTCATGTTTGGTGGATTCTGATCAGTCAGTCATATATTTAACGTCTGTCTAAAAATGAATGTAATTAGACAAAAGATCTGCATCACAGCGTACATTTTCTACAGCCTGAAAATACAGACAAGTACAAGATGCAGAAATCCTGTTTTTTAAGCTTTATCATGGAATTTTTACCCAGTGATGCTAAAAAACTATCAAGAACTGCAGCTTTAAGTATTTTAGTTTAATTCCATACTTCTGCTCCACAAGTTTTCAGACAAATATTGTAATTTTTACTCCATTTCATTTGCTTGAAAGATTTTGTTACATAGATTTTACACCATGGTTGATGTACACCATAACCAGCTTCTAAAATCACTGTCAGACTGAACAACAAAACAGTGTAACCCTGTCTTGCATGTGTCTCATCTGTACGGTCTGACACTTTGCAATTCCACTCTGTTGTAAACATGTATATAGTCTGTATGGTTTTTATTACTATTATTACGATTTTTTTTGCACTATCATTAGGCATGTACACTTTTTCTTCCACTTTAGTCTAATGTAACCTAATGTAATGTAATGTAATCTAAGATATAACACCTAAATATACGCTTTAACATTTTACAGCGAGCAGTATGTAGTCAGGTTCATATTTCAGATGTTTGCCAGTTGACAACAGCTCCACCAAATACTGACTTCCTCTCTAAATTTCTCACATGGTTTCATTTCAACAAAGGCACAAATCATTGCCAAAAAACAACGATGAAAAAGTATAAAAACTCATACCACATTTCTGTGTAACAGTTCTTCTGTCCTCTCCCATTAATCATGTGATGAACCCTCAGATATAACTGGAGTTCCTGTTTATAAAACTGGATATAAAGTGCTTCAAACTAGCTCCAACTCCAGAGCAAACAAGTATCTACAACAACACTGATGCTGAGGCTAATATCACATGTAATAAAATATTCAGAACCATAACTCGGGAACCACACAAGTACTTTTACTTCAACGCTTCAAGTGAAATTCGCTGCTTAAGTGCTTAGATACAATATAATACTCATATACTTTTACTTAAGTAGGACTTTCAGTTGCACTGCTCAACAACACCATAAATATGAACCTTATACTGACACTTACCTGTGTATATGAACCTCCCAGGTGTGCCTTTGCAGAACTGTTTGGATTTGTACGACAGAGTGACCTCCACGACCCCTGGAATGTGTCTGGGAGGCGTCTGCACCCTGATGGCATGTGGCGTGATCAACTAGATTTAGAAACAAAAATGAAAGATCAAGAGTCGGAACAAAACCACTCGATCAGGACAGAATGCAAACAATGACTAATAAATCACTTAATCCTCGTAAAAACACGAATATTTCATTGCCAATATGCATCTTGAGTCCTGATTCAAGACAGCTGGGTTTGGATATAATATTAAATCACTTTTTTTGGTCTTTTTTTTTATACTTGCACTTTTTTACACACATCCAATACATTCACTGTATGTTATTCTCAATGTTGGCAACTTTGTACCTTGAGCGTCCCCGTTGGATCTCCAATGTGAAGTTTATTTTGGTTTCTGATGCATTGCATTTACACTTGTTCAGGTGCTGAAAGGCATCTCTGAGTAAAGTTTATTTACATTTAGATTTAATGCATCTTACATTAAATCAGATTATACATCCTGACTCTAAACCCATTCACAGATAGGTACTCTAGTGTTCAGAGTGTACGGTATGTTAGAAATTTTGCTTATTTGAACATTTATGTCTACAAATCCTACAAAAAGATTTATAACTTTTTTTAAAATCTTTATCTAATTTGTGTTCTCATTGTATTTATGTGCCTTGTGTTTTATCTTGTGGTTCACTGCTGTACAATTAATTGCCCTTTAGGGACAAATAAAAAGTCTGAACTGAATGTAGCATGGGTTAAATATTTGGCATGAAGTAAAAAACAAGTAGCTACTGTAACTCAAATCCAATTGGCCTGCACCTCTATAGTTTCAGTGAATCATTCTATTGACCTGAATGTGGCAAACATTTAATGCCAAACTTTTAAGGTTGGTTTTTAAAATTCTTTTTGGCCCATGTTTGCAAAAATCTGTAGGTAGGAGGAAGAGATGCAGACAAACAGGACTTGGCAAAGATACAATCACTTTCCGCCGACAAATATTCAAAATGCGTTTTCTCACTTTGGAATCAATAATCAGGTTGAGTGCAAATGAAACATTTATTTGGCCAAAATCCACGAGAAGCCGGTCTGAGGAACGCCAAGAGAGCTGAGTCAGTTTGAACTGAACTGAACTGAGACTCTGTACACATGTTAGTGTGTGTAAGTGTGGCTCTCAACACTGTAAACAAACCCCTCAGCTCTTAACACACACACACACACACACACACACACACACACACACACACACACACACACACACACACACACACATCCATGTATGCCAGCATGTATACACACACACACACACACACACACACACACATTCAGTGTTGTTGTTGGAAGGGAGCCATGGTCGCTCAGCGCACACGGTGAGTGGAGTCAGAAGACAAATAAACATACTGTAGAGGAGTGGTGCTGGGGAAAAGTACGATAGGGAGCTGTGTGAGTATGTGTGTGTGTGTTTTCCTGAGCATTAAGCCGATGGCTATCGCAAATCTGCTGATTTGATCAGTATTCCACAGAAAAGAGACAGAGGGAGAGTGGGTGAGGACGGCAGAGAGGGGCGACGGCTGCACGTTGGTGGGGACTCATTAGAGAGGCAAACCTCATTTAGATAAACATTAACAAACACACACACATACACCGCACAAAAACGCACATGATCACACACAGTTAAGAGCCGGACCATGAGGAAAAGTATGTTTTCATATTGAATTACTTCCAACGGTCCAAGAAGAAAAACACGCAGTTGAGGGGTTGAAACAACATGGAAACAGGCAACCGCTGATGAACTCACCTCGCTCCAAACCAGCATGGTACCAAAGATGACTTGAAGACCGTCGAAGAAGTTGTCTCCTATGATGATGACTGTAGCGCCCCCTGTGGTCCACCCCTCACTGGGACTGATGGCTTTAATGCAGGGAGCTGCTCCTAAAGGAAGAAGAGGACAAAACCATGGTAGTAGGCAAGAGAAACAGCAAAATATCACACACTTTATGTTTGATAAGCATGTGATCTAAATAACTATGAGGTTTGCTGTTGTATTCTTGGGTATATTGGAGTTTGGCGTCCTCCTATTATCATTTTATATCTGTTTTAAATGTTTTTACATGTCTTATACATTTATTAAGTGTTGTTATGACTGAGTGATCATAATGCTTTTATCTAAAATGAGTCTGTGGTGTTTCTTTTTTATACATAATGTCAACTAGACTTGGATAATACACCAGAAATGAGCTTTTACTGTATATTAATGTTTTTATTTCCTGGTTCCATTGGATTTGTGTACATCCTGTCATATTGTGTGTTAGTGTAGATACCTGGTCTTATACTGGGTACAAATAAAAGAACCTGCTCTGATAAATCATTTGCCAGTGAGAGACAAAAAAACCCTATAAAGACCAACGGGTTTCTTAATAGGGAGGGAAATCTGGTTTGAAGCTGTTTCACCCTTGTTGCATCTGCACCTCATATTTCTTGGTGCAACGCCCTTGGAGTCTGGCTAAAGTCCATGTCAGCACAGCAAGTCCTTCAAGTTTTAAAATCAGTTCCTGAGTACAGAGTTTTACTCTTATAAATCATGTTTGTGAGAGAAATGAGAGAGTAAACAAAGCAAATAAAAGCAGAGGGTTTAATGCCAATATTCAATCTGTGTCTTGTTTTTGTTTTCGTGGGATGCCTTCTCATGTCCTATTGATAACTAATGGAAAACACAACAGTACTTTTAAAAATGCCACACAGAGAAATAAAACGTGATTTAAAAACAGATTCAGTACTGGTGGCATGTGAACTGACATGCACGCAAAAGCAAAATAAAAGCTCAAAATAGAGGAGTTTTAAGATGCTCTTGGAGCATCTTGTCAGGTCATCATTGTAAACGAGAAGCTGGTCTCAATTGATTTTACCTGGTAAAATAAAGGTAAAAAAAACAAAACAAAAAAAACAAAAAAACAAAAAAAAAGATCGGTAGATGTTTTTGGTTGTGGCCGCTGTTTAGGTCTTTGAGGGTTATATATTTTTTGTCCTGTTATGTCCCTGTCCTCTTCATTTCACATGGCTATGGTGGGGCCAACGTTCATAAACTCTTTCAGAGACCACTATTCTGATGTTTTAATTCTGAAAAACCATTCACATTGTCATATCACTGCTGTCTTATCTTACTAAGATCCCAAGGAAAGATGTTACTTAATTAAGTGTTCTTTCAAAGGATGTTTTGTCTTGACACGTCTGTGGTTTTGTGTTTGTTTTCTGTCTTTGTGATTCAGGCGGATATACGGTTAATTTATGAAGCTACGGATAAAAGTACATGGATTAATACACCAAACAAACTCAATACATCCTGCCATATATCACTTCAACATTGTCTGGGCATTGTGTGTATAATCCCATATGATCCAATCCCAGTCACTCTAACAGTAAAAGCTCATGCGTTAAAAGCCGTCTTTCATCAAGGATTGTCGGTGTACAGTTGGCAGATTATGAGTATGCATCTGAACCTTCAGTCTGGGTTTGTTTATGAGAGAGAAGCATAATGATATTAGACCTAGCAACACACACATGCCCAAAACACCACACCATGCTTTTTATGCGTGAAAGTGTGTGTGTGTGTGTGTGTGTGTGTGTGTGTAGTGGGTGGGATTAGCCAGATGGAGGGGCAGGAATCACCTGATAG
>JAPQRQ010000007.1:21806101-21817143 GCA_037367365.1 Apogon talboti
AAAAAGAGGAGAAACCCTGAGAGGTTCAGCAGTTTTTCGTGTGAGTTCAGCAGCTTCCTGGATCATGTTTGTGGCCCCCTCGCAGGGTCGGCCCAGCCTTTTTCCTCCTGGGGGAGAGGAGTCGTAAACACAGCGTGGGACCGCAGTAAAACAGTTCTTAAAAAACACATTTGCAGTTTACTGACTAAATGCAGGAGCTCCAGCCTGAAGGTGAGAGGGGAAACTTGGAGAGATGAGGAGAAAAGACCTGGTGGAGGAGCGCAGCTGATTGGACAAACTGGTAGATTCTGTACATAAATGACCCGCCTCTGGTCAGATTATAAACAGCTACCTGTAGGTTTGTTTCCCCAAATACCAAACACAATAGTGCATTAATTCTGGATTATTTCAGATCCTATGCTAAGTCTTACAAATGTTTCATGCTGTATTAATACTTTTATGATGGTCTTAACAGTCCATCTGTAACATGTATAATTGTAGTATAATCTTTAAAGCTACATTACGTAATATTTGTCAAAAACTTCACCTCTATTAAGTACTGTTATTTACAATATCTGAGTGATCACATTCCTCACTGTCTTGGCTGCGTATATTCATGATAACAACCTGTAGACTGATCTCCATGTTGGAGACGTAAGAAAAATGTTCTGCAAAAATCCAAATGATGGCATTTCTCCTCTTTCTACTGTATGTGCCTCTCCACATATCTTGGACTCCTTGACAGTAGCAGGACCAGCTACCATAAGCTTAGAAATGGGGTCACAACCCAGCCTGTAACTTATAAACATGCACAAATACTACATATTGAACCTTTAATGCACCTTTTTTCTCCTTTAGTTTCTAATTGTTCAGAGGGGGATTGTAATTAACATATTCACTAGAACATGTTCAGTTTTGGTTAATTTTTTTTTCTTTCCAGATTGAAACCCTGTGAATAAATAAATAGATAAAATTTCTGCAACTTGCCTAAGAAAGCCTTGCTATAATTATTCTTATAATCGTTACTTTACCTTAGTAAATAGTACTCTTCCTGTTCCAACTGAATTGTTAAACTGTAGATATGTTTTATCTTCCTTATAGAATGCTTGGTGTAAAGAATATACTGGTTCTCTGTTATTTTTCTGAGCTTTGTCCTGTCTCTGCTCACAGCCACACAGACTTAGTTTCACTCTGAGCATCATTAAAATTTCATTTGAACTCTGAGAGATTACAACCTTTTCTGTTTAGCATCCAGTCTTTCAGTTAAGTGTAAGAGGAATACGCCTATTAGCAGAAGTAAGAGCGTCCTCGGTGTGGGTAAACTGAACACTTTAAATATGCAAGTAAACACTGGCCTATACTGTACTCAGACACACACAAACACACACACACACACACACACACACACACACACAGCGATGGTGGAATGCAGTGCTGTGTGTGTGTGTTTGTCTTTCCTGCTATTGTCAGACAGAGATTGATACCGCCTCTCTTTAGTGACAGACGATTGTCGAAGCTTCCTGAACTAATTATAAAAAGCAACAACAGTAACACACACGCCCCGCCTGTCTGCATGTCTGTCGGTCTGACTGTACGTCTGCATGTTAGTACTGTACCTCTGCTGCACTCATTGTCTGTCTACACTCTGTAAATTATATGCCTTTGGGTTGAATTCCTTCACTTCCATTTTTTTACATCATGGATACTATTCATAAATTATGACAGCTGGCATGTAATTATAAAAACTGTGTTTTTTCTAAAGATAATCTGGGACAAAACATAAACAAGTCTAGATTTTTCCTCTCAAGATTGAAAGTTCAGTCAAATGTCCTTATGTATTGAAATTTAGAAGAAAAACGGAGAATGTTCAGAGACCCTAATTCCAGATGTGGTACAAGAAGAGGATATGACAACTACATCATGACTTAAATGGTTATATGAACGACTTTGACATGATAGAAGTCTGTAAAGTTATTCACAGAGTATGTGATAACGCAGCTGAGCCTGTCATCCACTTTTGGAATAATAGTATGATTAGAGGTGGCCAGGTGCATACAGACTAGACACCTGCACTAGGCCCCCAAAGGTTCCCAAGAGCACTTGAAATTTCCCATAAGAGAGCCTGAAGTTTATATTTCTTTTTGATATATGATTTCAATGGTAACCATCTAAAAATACAACATTATGTTAATGGGCTGCCACGCTGATAATACTGGTTTAATCAATTCACTCTTCCACAACTGGGGGCTGCTGGGTCATTCATACTGTAATGGATATTAACTGCACATTCTGACTAATTTTAAGTTACAGTCCTCTACTCTGCATAAGGACATATTCTGTGTTGACAGGACTGAGATGACAATGATGATGATGATGGGGCCCAAATCAGAATATTTGCTCAGTGCCACAACACTTGGTTCCACTGTGGAAATAATTTACAAAAGAACTTCTCAAGGTTATCCACACAAAAGTTTTTTTTTTCTTTTTTGCCAAAAGAGAAAAACTTTCTTTATAATTCATGTTGAAAAAAAAAAACATGGAAGATGTGAGAAGATTTAGTTTAGGCTCATTCCGTCAAGAAAGTATAGCCTTTATAATGACATACTGACTGTGTAATATTTGTAAATTATTGTTGTTTTTTTATAATAAGTATTTTGTGCCTTTAGGGAGTGTAGAGTGGTGGATTTATACTCTGTAACAAAAAAATTTCAATGAATTGTATCAGTGTGCAGACAGAGAAAGGCGGAGGAGAGAGAGGCGAAAGGCCAGACAGTGTAAAGGTACTAACATCAGTCTGAGTTTGCCTCCTATTGTCTGAGTGTCATGGAAGTCACGGAAATGTCATGTTGCATTTGCACCTATGGTGTATACACAGACACCGACTCTTACATTATAAATCATCTGTGCAGCAGCAGCCCTTTGCAGCTTTGTGTGTTTGTGTGTGAGATGAAGCGGTATTCATGGAATGGTTGTGTGTTCTGAACAGGAAGTGGCAGCAATCCACTTCCTGTTCGGATGGAAATCTCATCTATGGGGCAAGCTGCCCAGGGTGTTACCGCACACAAACACACACACGCAACACAGACCACCACCCAGTCTATTTCAGTCCGTCATGTATTGTCACCTGAGCCTACAGTAAATACAAACACTTTGTTCTCTGCACAGTTCTGCTTAGGGGGCTTTTTCTTTGTGTGTGCGCTCTGTCCATAAACCATAACATCGTGCTTACTTATATATGCTATAAATGCACCGTGACATCAGGTCAAAGGCATCTGCAATCAGATACTCACATACTGGATACATGTGAGTCTTCATAACCAATGAGATGAGCTTTAACACTAAAATATGTAACATTTGTGCATTAAAATACGTTTAAAAAAAAACTAGACCTATGCTACATGTAGCCTGTCAATGCTGCTTTTTATTAATGTTAATATTAACAATAGTTTCAGCTATGTCAATACAAAGAAATGATAAAACAGGAACATACATCACTAAACATATTGTGAACATCAATCCCTATACTACTACATATTTTGTTACTGTTTTGATTGAAATCAGAATCAGAAATGGAGTACTTCATTAATCCCAGAGGAAATAATTGAAAATGTAATTCTGCTGCAATAAAAAGAATAAAAACTCTCTCAACCTACATGTTTGAGAGGATGGATACTTAAAACATTGTAACAACTAAAAGTACAAAACACAGACAAAGTAAGTAAGAAAAAAAGTTTAAAAGTATGGGAAAAAGCAGGAGCAACTGGAAATGGCAGCATGTTGGTTGATGCCTGCACACCGAAAGTACATGTTTATATGTTTGTCGCATCAGACATTACTCACTATAATTTTAAAATATTAAATTGTTTTCCACAGCAGAACAGCAAGTATTATAGGAAATGGTCAAGTAGTATCAAAATACATTGCATCTGCTAAATAACTCATGTATATACATGTATGTACTGATGTAAATGTGCTTGTGGCTCTTATGGCTCATATGCATCTAACAACATGAGGCTGATACATTTATAATGTATTTTATTAACCTTTTTAACACAGTAAACACAGGATTTAAACCCCTAATCCACATGGATAAGCTGCACAAAGACATAAATTAGCATGAAGTAAAACAAACAAATAAAAAATTTAATTGTCTGTCTCACCCTTTCTGTCTGGCTGCAGGTTCGCTGCAGCAAACAGACGGATTTCACTGGTAAATAAAGCCACAACACTCAAGCGGCATCTCCAGAGATTTAACCTTAACCCTGAAGTGTGTTGCATAACAGCAGCAAACTAGACAGATAAAACACAGGCTGTTAGCACCCCCACCCCCTTTCCCCAGTGTTTGACTAGACAGCAGTATCTAAACACAGGGACTCCTCACTACACTGACTTTACAAGGACTAATTACCGGCTGGCACTGAGTGCAGACAGATGGTAAAGAGAGAGAGAGAGAGGTGGAGAGGCAGCTCACACCGACAGAACCACAGCGTATATGCATTGTCATTTCAGACTGTTTGTATTTGTGTAAAAGCATCTCATTTGCGTCAATAATTACTGTCCACACCGCAGCGGACCAAAGAATTACCTGAAGTGGCAAACTGAAAAACTTTCTGGCTGTTTCCTGAACTTCTCTGACTTTGATACAAGCTTTGGATGTTTGTTACAGACTGACACCGTAATGATTCTAATATTTCTTCACTTTCACTCCAATTAACCTTGTCTTCAATCGCAGCTGTTTTATAACATCAAACTGCTGATATTTGGCTTTGACAGTGAAGTTAGTGGGTCATTTAGCACCTGAGGGTTGGTGGTGACCAAACCAGAGCAACAAGAAAAATAAATCAATTCATTTTTCTAACACAAATGTTGCTTCTTGACAAATATGACATGTCAGAGGTTACACCAACAACAGGCCAAAAATATGTGAATGAGATGCGCTTTGTTTTTGTTTTCAATATTGTTTCTGTTTGTTGGGTAGGACTTAGTTTTATCTAACAGTGAGGTTACAAATTATAACCATCTCACCCCGATCTACAACAGCCACTAATAATGTAAAAATGAATAAAAGCCCTTTCTAAAGTGTTTTATTCATCAAATTCTGGTGGTGCAACAGGGTGAACTCTATGGAGAATGACCTGCTCACTCTAAATGTAGACAGATACTGAGACACTGTGGTAACAAAAACATTATTTTCAGGCAGTCATGCTCTAATGAAAACAAAAATCTGGTTCTTAGATTCAGTTTCTGCAGATAAATCCCTTTAAATTGTGCACATTGCACCTTTAAGTTAAGCGTACCTGAGAAATACTGATAGGTAATAGATATATAGTGGTTGGCAATAATAAAAATGCATTTTAAGTGTTGAAAATAGGACTTAACCCCTGTTGGTATGTCAGAGAATGTAACTTGTATAACTATTAAATCATTTGCAAAAACAGTTTCAGTTAAATATTTAATTTCCAGCAATATCTAGGCGTCAAACAAGACAAACTAATCAGATATCTGCTGGTGGAGAAAATGAATGAGTTGTTCTTCATATTGGTGTTTGTTGACTACAGATGCTGGGCTGTTATCCTCCAGTGTTTCTCAGTTTTAAGCTGCTGTAGGCTGTAACTTAGATGGCAGCTCTCAGACTGAAAGCTCAAAGCAGAAAGTTGCCGGAAAAAGGGCAATAAGACTTTTCCTAGACACATACCTGACCTAAAAGATGAGAAATAAAACATAAAGCTTTGTTCTATTTATAGGGTGTGATGGTCTCCTTCAGTCTAACCTCTGCTGTAGTCATCTTTCTCTCTTTGCCATCCTCTCCACCTCTGCCCCGTCTCACTCCCCCTCTCCTCCCCCTCAACTCTTTATTCAAGCCGTCTTTTTCAATCCTCTCCTGCTTTTCCATCCAGCCTCACCCCGCCCCGCTAGTTATTCCTCCCCTCCATCCCCCATCGCTCTCCCCTCGCGTCGATCTCGTTAGCCGGGTATAAATCTCCAGAACTAACCCAGTAATTTAACCAATTAGCATCTCAGATATGCGGGTGGCACCTAAATTACGACAGTGCAGAATAGTGATGCATGTAGCCCCGGCTGGTGAATTTACAACCTCTCGTTACATATTCAACCGGCATAAATCAAGCGCTCCCCACTGACATGCGGCCTTATGGGTAGGCACGGGCCGAGGTGCAGGGAACAGTCTCAGAGACCTGAGTTAGTTAATCATGTGGAAATAAGCTGCATAACCTAGATTCACACACAAACTGGAAACACACACACAAACACAGGTAGATGCAGTCACATGGAAACAGTCTCACACACTCACACACACACACACACACACACACACACACACACACGAGTAAAGTACATGTTGAATCATGATCTGATGCGCACAAACATACAAAATACAACATATATGAATAAAAAAATACAAGAATCTAACCACAGATGGTTTGTTTTAGGTCTCTCCCCCCACCTCCTTTCTTCCTTTTACTCCTCTAAACACACACACAATCACACACTCTCCTGGCTAAATGAGTGTTTCCGTGTGTTGATGGGAAAGACAAAGAGCACAAGCAGCGGCGACCGTGTGTGTTTATACGTGAGTGTGTGAAGGCTTGTGTGATGCTGGCGTTAGCGCAGGCTGGCAGGCAGGCAGCGCGTGGTTTCTGCAGCAGCAGAGGGGCGTCTGGTCGTCACAGCGGCGGCGGCGACAGCAAATGAGTGATAACTGTAGTAAAAGTGTAGTAAACAGTGTGAGTGATGGCGGCTGTCAGCGGGGCCAATTGAGCGTATGACATCAGCCGTGACACATCAGTAGAGAAGCACAACGGTAATGACAGCATCGCCACGCAGCGCACTCGGGCTATCTGTTACTGCTTAACAGCCGCCACACACACACAACAAGCACACACACAAAACAAACATGTAACAAAAAAGAATTTAATCTGCACTAAGACCTGACAATTGTTTCCAATTCCCCCATAAGTCATAATGATACTTATGCTTTTTCTGGTTATTTGTACTCAAGTGGAATGTGTGTGTGTGTGTGTGTGTGTGTGTGTGTGTGTGTGTGTGTGTCTGTGTGTGTGTTTGGAGCAGAGGAAGGTTAGTAGTAATTCGAAGCAGGGGAATCTTGGGTAGGTGGGTTTGGGTGTAGTTAGGAAGGTGAAAGGTCACCAGCTCGGGTCCCTGGAGGCAGACAACAAACCCCGCTGTTCCCAAAGGACGAGGCTGAGCATCATTATAAAACACACACACATACACACACACATAGTCTATATACCACAAATCATTATAACATGTAGCCTTATAATGAGGTGGTCACCTTCTAAACCTTCTAAAAACTAATCCCCTGATGTATCTCTCTTACTCTCACCTACTGGGCTCCCATGAGAGACTCTGACTGAGAAGGACTCATAATTAGACACAGACATGGGAGACACACACTCACCAACACATCTGGGTGGAAAATATGGTCCACAATTATAAAATAATTCATGCAAAAGCTCAATCATAACTGGTCTATGTCTGGAAAAAAGACCCACAGAAAAACTCAACAAGAGGGGGAAAAAAAAAAGGAAACAAGAAGATAACCAAAATAAATCAGCCCTAACTTCCAGGGTCTCCTTCAAAAGACAAACAATAAATCTCTTATGCCTCAAGTGGTAAAAGTGATCATTACACACTGCTGTGATGATTTATTGGGTAAAACTTTCTGCTCTACTATCATTAAAGGCTTGGTTATCTTAACTTTAATGCAATCCATGTAACTTCATTTTCATAATAAGCTTCTGAGGTGGAGAGACTCTTCACTGTGGTGGAAACCAATAGCATTACACTATATTTGTAACAATTTGACACCATCTTTGCCCAGAAACAGTGTCCTGGTTAGTCTGGATGAGCCACATTCTAAATGGTTTTTAAAGGGACAATTTGTCTTCTGTAAAAGTAGCCACAGCGCAAACTATTTTAACTATGTCCTGTAGATTATCTGTAGTAACAAAGACATGGTTTCTATCATTCTTATAGTCCAGATGTGCCACAGTTGCTGTTAAATTGATTGATTTACATTTCATCACCATGTCTTAAATAATACATTTTTCGTTGTTTTTACCAACACCAGGCATCGTGGTAGTTCCGTGTGTCAGTCAAAGTGTGGATGAGAACGCGTTACAAACATTGTAGGTTAATGCACGAACTGTGCAGTAATTTGGAGTTCATGTAAAGCAGAAGATGAATCTACAAACGTCACAGAGGTCACAGTGTCTTCACGCTCAGTCAGCTCCATTCTGTCTATTCTATCTCAATTCACTATACCGCTCCTCTCACTTACTCATTTTTCTCTGCGTATGGAATTTACTTGCTACATATAATGATTCAGAGCACATAGACATTGTGGTCCTATGTGATGTAACGATGATATAAAGACTGCAAGTTAACCAGCAGCCTTTTCTAAACCAGGATCAAATGCTTTCAATGCAATGTGATGGTTAAGTGGTGGATGGGTATAACCTGCCCATACTGAAATACTCTACTAATACTCTAATAGAGATTATTGATCTGTGTAACTGCTTCAAATCCCTATTTTGCATATATAATAATATACACTATACTATTGACCGCATTCAAAAGTACATTCACCAGCATTTCTTGAATGAATGAATGCAGGAAGGAGTCTCAGATCTTTCATTGTCTTTTCATTCTTACTAGATACCATTTTTAGTGCACAGATTGCTATGTGAAATCTACTTTATTAAAGAGCGATGTATACACTGAAATGATTCAAGATTGTGCTAAAGGAAGTCAGTTAAATTTCAAGAAGTAAACTTCTGAAAAACAAAACATTTAGTTTTTTTAAGAAATCTTGGTTAATGTATTTTGTTCATTTTTTTCCAGTCATAAGTTGATCCTTCCTGACTTGGTGTGATGTATTGTGGGACAGAGCACTTGAAAGAGTATAATTTTTTTTACTTAAAACTGTCCATTTTAATAAAAAAAATATACCTCTGATGTTTATCAACATTTTTTCAGGCATGTATTTTTTTCTGTATTACAATCTATCTCCTATCACAGTTCTTGCACAGAATAATGGTTTCATTTGATTGTTGGCCATATTCATCGCATGTGCATTTAACTGCTGCGTCTAAAGGGCGCTTTTAGAATAAAAGTCATGTGTCACTCTTCTTCTGTCCATCAGCGCAAGCAACAAAACAAAGTTGCCATCACCTTTTGGCTCCTGGGGCAGCTTCTCATGGAAGTTTGCATTATAAATACACCAAGAAGAGCAGTTATGTTCATGCAAAAGCCAACAGGTCAGAGAAAAGAAATGCAGATTTACAGAAACTGTCTTTCATTCGGAATAAACACCCAGATGATAGCGGCGGGTTAGACACTTAAGCTGGCTCACACCTACGAGTTGTGACCCAAGTTCAAGTGTTTCTATCTCTCTTTTCCTGCTTGGAGAGAGATACAGAGAGAGAGAGGGGAAGACAGAGATTGAGAGAGAGGGAGGGAGCAGCATTTAACCTCTGAGGGTCAGACCAAAAAATCTCTGTGATCAATAAGTCCAAGCAACGCCTGCACCCACACAGTGATACCACAGAGCGCAAACAAACACACTCACACACACACACACACAAGCGTCAACACACAAACACACAAAAACCAACCCTAATGGGCACACACAAGCTCAAAACCCTCTACACACACACACACACACACACACAGTGGAAGAGCTGGCCTCAGCTGTGCTCTCCTCTCGAGCGCGGCACTAACTGACGGCTAATCGATTAGTGCTTGGTGACCTCTGACCCCGCTAGCTTCCTGTCTGACAGATTACACCTCCGCAGTTCCATAGGACTGCCTTCGCCTGCGTCTGTGTGAGTGTGCATTTCGGTGTGTTTTTTTGCTCTTTAGCTCCACTCCAGAATAGAAATAACAGTAGGAAGTTTAAGCAGAAATGTTTTCAGGACTGCTGTGGTGACCGGAAATAGATTTTTATTTGTGTTTGTTTGACCATTAGCCGTAGCTGGAGCCTCATTCAAATGAAGGTAGTTTTGTTGGAAAAAAAATCCCACATGCATTTGAAGTTCCTATTGTGGCATAGAAACTCACTGCTACTCTTTTGAGTCAAAGTCCCAGCAGAAACATAAAGCTATTCTCATTATTGTATTGGACATTCATTCCAACTTCACCAAAAAAAACAAACTACAATATGGTCAATTTTTAGTAATGATTTAGTAACTATTGCATTTGGATGAATAAATGAATGCACAAAAGTGACAAAAAGAAGAAATAACATATAGATGATGAAGGGAAATAGGAATGAACCTCACAAGGAGGCGGTTTAGGATGGATATGACAATAAGAGATAAGAGAGTGGTGCTTACGTCCCATTCCAAAGTAAAGGCAAATATTTGTCTTTAGCATTCATCAGATAACGTAAGGTTCTTATTTTAGCTTCTGTTTTTTTGTACCTGAACCTAGAATAACTTTAACCTCACTGTCTGTGTAGAACTTTACATGTGGTACTTTATCTCTGCAGATTGCTTGCATAGGCCTATATTTAATTCTGGGAGAGATTTGCAGTTGATATCTTCCATTCTTGTCACTGTTTTAACTGTGTTAATATGTCTCAAATCTGGATAAAATGTTACATCACATGAACATAATTTATGCACGTGTGTGTGTGTGTGTGTGTGTGTGTTGTTCTGCTATATTTATGCAATGCTGTGTGGCGATGTCTCTGTCCGTGGTGGTGGGATACAGTGTTTGTTGTTATTTGGGCGTGTGCTGTGTGTTACCGTGGCGACACAGACGGTGTGCAGATCAGGCAGCTTTGTCTGGGAGGGGTGACGAGTGTGCCTGTGTGTGCGTGTGTGTTACAGGGTAGATAACAATGCCCCTCTCGGTGGGACACTGGTGCTTTCTTCCTGGCCTGCTCAGCACGGGAAACACCACCCCATCGCACACACAGATATTTATACCTGTGTGGGTTACAGTGACTTCACCAGTTCACCGAGCAAAGTCCTAACAAAGGGAAACAAGACCTCATTGTGGACTAGTGCCCCCCC
>JAPQRQ010000007.1:21817383-21830320 GCA_037367365.1 Apogon talboti
CTCTACTCTCCTCTCCTCTCCTCTCCTCTCCTCTCCTCTCCTCTCCTCTCCTCTCCTCTCCTCTCCTCTCCAAATTCCTTCTTACAGTTGTACAAACTTTCATACAGTAGGTAAACACACACTCCTCTTTGCCTCCAAAAACACCTCAACCACCGGTTCACTTTGTGGCGAGGAAAAATTCCCTCTGCCATCGGCGCGTCTGTTAACGTGTGTGTCTGCAGGGAGTTTCCAGATAAACTAAATTTGTTTGCTTTTTAATGACAGAAGCTTAAGATATTCACACACACATGCACACACCGCCGCTAGCCACCTATCATGAATGAGCCCCTCTGTGCTTTCCCCCTTAATTCCACATGTGTTTGTAAAGTGTGTGTGAGACTAATGGCTGTCCAGTAATGGGTGTAATAATAGGCTGATAGAGCATGTATAGAGATCTCTGTGTACTGTAGGTACCCAGAGGCCTCTGACCACAGTCTCATCGCCCACCAGGAGGTTATCCACATACCACACAAGTGCACACCCACACACACACACACACACACACACACACACACACACACACACACACACACTGTCAGCGAATTACTTCTTTAGTTAGAGAACCAGCTAAGAGGTCCAATAGTCTGTTAGTCACTGTGCCAATCACTTGGCAAGTTTGTTAATCATTCAGTCAGTCAGTCAATCTTTCAATTAGTAGGTTAATTAGCCAGTCAGCTAATCATTTGGTGAATATCGATTTAGTATAAAATCACGTCTCCTAGTTTGCGTCGATGTACAAAGGAGTGATGTTTCTCACCAGGATACAGTCCAATCTTCAAACCCCTAGAGTGCACAAAGCGCTCAGGGCACTTTAGGGTACACTCATACAAGTCTGGATTTTTGATTGTTTATTTATTTGTTTAGTTTAATGAGGCAAATATCAGATTTCAGCCATCATGGACCTGAACTGAAGGACAAACAACTTGCAGTAATACTGAAGCAAAGTTGGAGGACGCTGAAGTCTGTCTTTGTGGTTTCATTTATAACTTAATGTGCAGTGATTTCGAGGGAAGATGAGAACAAATATGAACAGAAACAGAAGAGAACGTCCCCCAAAGTCATCTCATATACTTTTGAGGTCTTGGCGTCTTCCATTTTTGTATTCGTCGAGTGACTTCTGCTACAGGTATCAATGTAGAGTGACATAAAAGTTGCATGAATGACACAACCAGACCTGTATCTGAAGTGGCCAAAGTAAAGAAGAGAGAAGACCAGATTCTTTGTGAATTGATTGTTGCATAATATGTAGAATAAATGTAGCCTGATTGGACTTGAATCAATTTCTGGTTCTTTTCTCCAATTTTTTCGGGGAGATGCGCACAACTGAAAATACACCAAAAAGCAATCAGATCCCAACTCTAAGTGTTCACTGTCCAATGACTAAGTAACAGGTAATCTATTCCCTTGTGGCAGGAACGTGATCTGACCATGATCCATCTTAATACAAGACATACTCTGCAGATTCAAGCTAAACAGCTGTAGTAGCCAGGTGCATTTTGCTGACGGGGATGTGTATGAACAAAATCAACAGCTGCTAGTAGTCAGTTGGAAAACGAAATGAGGCCTGATCAGCGCTAGCAACAAAGCATGTTGTCTTCTTGACAATTAAGCAGCAGTTTCTTACTGTGTTTATTTTTATTTTTTTTTACATCCCGACTCCTACATATATCGCTGATGTGTGCAAGAAACTTTCTCCTGAGGTGGTTGGAATCTAAAATGCATTAAGTTTACATATGTCATCTATCAGTTTGGCTTCGAGTAAACAAATATGCTTAAAATATCCTTAATACTGTATTTGGTCATGTTTTCATCTTTTCACATGAGTTTAGTTTGCATTTAAGGTTGTTTCAGCAGTTTCCAGGCTGCACTGGGAGTTATTTGCACCATATTTAAGTAGGGTCTGTAGCAGAGATTTAAGAGGTGTATTTATCCCCTTTACAATTATATTTCAATAGATAATAGAATAGAGAATAGAACTGTAGTTTCAGTGGAATTTGGAAGATGATACAGACATATTGGAGTGGACATCATGAGGCAATATTAAAAAGTTAAAGCTCAACAGTTTAGTTTAATTTCCCTTACCATTAACCTTTGCTTTTATATGTAATAAACACAAATTGTAGTGCAGAGGAAGCTCATGATATTGATTTTGAGACACAGGTTTTCTTCACGTTGAGGCGGTTTATTTCCTAATTTCATCCACAACACTAGTTTTGTTTTTTTTCGGATTCTTTAGAGTTTTCTGAGCGTAAATCTTTTCAGCCCTGCGCACACAATATAAAAGTAATTGTAGATGTTGACAACAAGCTGCCTCTTAAAGTAAACGAGGCATCATAACGGTTAGGACAGGAACAGATGGGAGAATGTGTGAGTGTGTGTATGTGTGTGTATGTGTGAGTGTGCGAGGCCATCACGGCAGCGTTTGTAGCTTTTAGGGTAACATGATCCCAGCCTTAGGGTGTGTGTTTGTGTGTGTGAGTGTGTCTGCGCTGCGAGGGAGGAAAGGGAGGACGAGGGAGGTGAAAAAGAAGGAAAAGGGGGGAGGACTGAAAGAGGAAAAGGTTGTGAGTGTTTGGGGGCTTTCAGGCACATATTACACATCTGTTTGGAGCCGGTCCAGTCATGCCCCATGGCAATTTATATCAGTAATATTCATCATCCCATTTTCCTAACAAAAATACAGCAAGGTGGATGGAGGAAAAGAGAGCATGTTGGGGCAGGAGGTCTGCAATTTAGTGATTTTTTATATATATATATATATATTTGGCTTTGTTTCTATGTCTTTTCCTGATTTTTATTTGTGCAAAAAACAACAAAAGCCAAAACGTGGAATGATAAATTAAAAAGTGAGTGAAAGAAAAAGACAGCCACAACACCAAAATAAGTGCTATTATTCCCAGTACTGACAATAAAACCTTAAATTGTGACTCCGAGTCAAAAACCCTCTTAGTTATGGCTGTTTGTTTTACACTGAGGTGTGTGTGTGTTTTAAAGAGGGCATTTAGACTAAATCGGCAAGTAATGTGAATATCGGCCTTCTAAATGCTAGGACAGATGCAGACTGAGAGACTAAATGAGAGAAATGAATAAAACATACTCTCTCTCTCCCCATTTCTCTGTCTCTCACCCGCATATATATATATACACACACACAAACATGATGAGAGCAGAGAACACTGACATTAAGTCGATGGTATGAATAATTCCCACTAGTCCTCATCTCCAAGCAACTGCTGACCTTTAACACAGGAAGTGATAGTGCAACACAAGAGAGAGTATAAATGTACTTCTTTCTTGAGTTTTTTAACCAGAGATGCTACAATGCACTATCCTAAACCTGTCAAAAAATATTAAAATCCATAATGAAATCAATATAGGAGTAAAGTGCGGGGCCGTCAGATGGGATATAGACGCACTGAAACCCAGCCCACCTCAGTCTGTAAGTGCACAGAGCTGATTTATGCTGCTTTTTTCACTGATGCTAACCCCAACCCAAGTTTCTTGGCGTTTGCATTGGAACAGGGACCAGATTCCATCAAATACTATTTCCAGTATCGCATTCACTGAGGATCCTAGCGAGCCAATGTAGTATTAAATGTGACATCAGATCAAACAAATCACAGACTGGTTGATCCAGAATTGTTGCTGCATAGACACAAATGTGTGCCATCATGTCATGATGCAGGAAAATCTCCAAAAACCTTGAAGCAAATCATCAAGTGGGCTCTATCTTGATAAATCAACCATGGATATAAAGTTTAAACAGCTATATATTTTCCTGGAAAAAAACTTAAAATCCCGTTTTATGTCAGAAATTCTAACTTACTATTTTTAGTTTCATCCCCCTCTATTGTTGCCTGACTTGTAGCTACAGACGTGTTGAAGACAATATCATCATATGATATTACTGCAGCAAAAATGTAACGCGCTAGTACCAAAACCGAGCAAGACAATCAAAACCGGGAAATGTTGAGCTAATTTATCAACGGAAATCCGACAGAAAAACCCATCATGACACTCAGGTCCTGATTTTTAACAATGTGTTTAAGTAGACAAATCAGCTGCATTTTAACTGTTCACAAACTGGCTAATGAACATGCATTACTGGGGGACTCCAGTAGAGGGCACATCAGAGACCAGAGTGACCTTCCATATTTGCATGATGTAAACAATAAACATGGCAACAGAATAACATTTGGTAAATTCTGAGATCACAACAAAAAAAAGGATGGAAATGCTTGGGCTCCTACGTCAATCATGTCACAATAGTCCTTGTCCTGCCAATACAAGAAACTGTCAGTGAAAAATGCTACAATTACATCTGAATCTCCATAAAGAATCAGTCAGTTCACCATCTCCCTGTGATAATAGTCCCATATTGCTCCTTCCACTCATTAACTGCATTTTGCGTCCAAGTTATCTTAATGTCTAAGGACACGCACGACCAACTCTCCAAATGGAAGATGAGGCAGCCATCATGTGCACCCGAAGAATTGTTAGAAGCAGGTATATCTCCAGTTTAACAGTACCAGGTTATTCACACAATGAGGAACAACAAATTGCAGGTAAAGAAAGATACATGTATGTCCAATTCAGTACAATTTTAGCACTAATTAATACATGATTCATACGTGATTATCTCAAGGCACTTCACAAAGTCCGGTCAAAGCCTTAAAATAATATGTAAAGAAGAAAAACCTCAGAGAGCAAGCACTTACATTATATATCATATCGACTTATCACCCACTGCAAGAAGTTCACGCAATTCTGAACATAATCGGATCATTCATTCTGGTGGACAAATACAAACCTGGCAACCCAATGAGACACAGAAACATTGCAATGCCTCTTGCAACTTTATGAAAATAAGTAAATGAAATAAAAATATATAAATAAAAAAAAATAAAATAAGTCAAACAATCCGACATATTAAACATAAAATGCAGCAATGCATCAAAGAACATATCATGTTCTATCTCATTCCATTGAGCATCAAACCAATTTTTGATTTTCATTACATTCAACATAGTTCTTTTGATTCAAATTAAACAAATCAGTCAAAGCTCTGACACATATCTGATACACGGGAGGTAAAAACAGGACTTAAATGTAGTGTAAAACATTTAGCATTTTTGCCCCTCGGTTTCCAGTTCTTATAGTGCTACTGTAAACCCTTTCCGACATTCTTTGACAATACTGAACTCAATTACTGTCAAGCAAATAAGGTGAGTTTAAATGTATGTTTGGAAGGATAAAAAGATGTGAAAAGAGGACAGGGAGGGAGACGGAAAGGAGAGAAGTAGAGGGGTCAGTAAAGGAAGAGGCATAATATCTCACTGTCGTTTTTTTTTCTTTTCTTAAAGTGTGTGTATGTTTCCGTGTGTGTCAGGCGGTGACAGTTGAGCAAACACTGACATACCAGGTTGGCAGAGATATTTTGGTAACTAGGACAAGAGAAAGAGAGAGAGAGAGAGAAAGAAGGAGGAGGAGGAGGAGGAAGACAAAGGGAGATGAGATGAAGAGATCGTTTAGAAGATCCCCCTTCGCCTCCCCTGTCGCCTTTCCTCACCTCCTTCCTCCTCCTCCTCCTCCTCCACCTGATTGACAGCGCCCCCTCCTCCCCCATGTGGAGCTCTTTGATTGACAGGACTACCCAGACTGAGGCTCTTATCCCATAAAACAAACCCCGCTCTGCTCCTTTCTCTCCTCTGTCTGCACAGAGGACCCTCCTCCTCCTCCTCCTCCTCTTCTTCTTCTTCTTCCTCCTGCTTTCTGTAAATGCTTTCATATCATCGTCACCCTCTCCTTGTATCATTTCACCTTCCTCTCTTTCCCATCATCTCTTCCTGAAGCTGTGACCCCTCTTAACCCGATACATTACACACACATACACACAAAGGGGTGCACACACAAACACACACACACGTGCACACACAGGGAACCCCTTAAACCCCTCAGGCTTATGTGGGCCCCCTTAGACTTTGAGAGGACACACACTGGTACCCATAACCCCCTTAACACACACACACACTCTCCAAGTCTTGACACTGATCTGAACACACACTGCTTGAGAATTTAACCCTTAAACTGCACACATACGCACACACACACAGACGCACACACACGCACATGCACACGCACACACAAACACACACAGCCTGAGCCTATTAAACTAATCGTAGAAGTCTAAACAGGCAGTGAGCTGAGCAGTGAGGTAGGTAACCCCTCAGGGCCACATGGGAGAGTAAAAGGTGGGGGGGGGGGGGTGCAAAAGAAGAGAGTGGGTGGGAGGAGAAAGAAACGGAGAAAAAACGAGAGATGAGGATGCGGAGTGATCGCAAAAATACAGCAAGAGATACAAGGAAGAGAAAGTGAATGGCAGGCGCACACACACACACACACACGCAGAGGAGAAGAGTGGATGTGGCTCTTTAGGAGTCAAGCAGGCGTATGATAGGATATCGTTGCATGTTGTTAACCCTATATTAACCCTGAGAGGCAGCGGGACACTCTCTGGGCTACAATATGGATTAACTGGGCCACACACACACAGCGTTGCAGCGAGTTAGCTGTCAGTTACGCACGCAGACACACACACACACACACACACACACAAATGCATACAAGGACTGATATCCTCACTGACACTGTGCAATGAGCTGTCAATCACATGAAAACACTTAAGGGCAGAAATGGGCACCACGGACACACTGTCCCCTCTCAACCTCCCACCTCTATGTGGACGAGGCTGGAGTGTGTGAAATATTTAAAGTATTACTATTTTCAAAGGCACAATAAGACGGGCATTTTAATGACATCTTGAAAAGAGAATGTTTTGGTAAGAGGATCATCAGTATTTATTTATAGCATGGATGTGATTAAACATAGTGGACGCAGAGTCTAACATGAGGTTCTGCAGCAATGACAAGCGATTTATTGAAGCTTAAGTCATGTTAGTGTTGGTTTAGGTTGTTAATATGCGTGTTTTATAGTGTAGATTTCACCACAGCACCGGTGCATGTGTCCATCTCCAAATGTGTCCATGCTGACCTCAATCAACTGCATGTCATACACTGATTTATACACCTATACGACCGATATTTGTTGTTTCAGGTGCATGTTCATTGTACAAAACAACAACTATATTGGGTGTGATCCCATCGTTTTCTAATTTCCCTGTTCGCCGAAGATTTTAGAAATCATTACTTTACAAATTTTTTTTAAAAATGTCAGTTTCACCTAAAATACTTTCTAAACATTGGCATAAGGGCGGATGTGGTACAGGTTTTCAAATGCAAAATATGGTGCTTGTTCCTTTATTATGAAAAAGACAACACTCCTATTGGGCTAAGTTTACATGTCTAATCTTCTTTTTCACTCCTTTGATCACCTTCTTAAAGAGCAACAGTGCTGTGATATTCCTCTCAAAAAAATGACATTTAATATGGTTAAAATGTGTTTATCTGTTTGACCAGGGATTCAAGCTTTTATTTCAGGTACGCATCTCTAAAGGTGCATATTATAGTTACATAGACCTGACTGTATACCGGCGATATGCCACAAACTGTGGTTAAAAACTCCAGTTGAGATGCATACTCTAAATGCACCGTAAACATGTATAAGAATGGTCCTAAAACCTGCTTAATATCTTATATTCCACATGTTTTAATCAAAAAATGCTACAACTAACTCTGAATATGCAAACAAAACATGCTCTTGTATGACCTCTATTCAATTCAGGATATTATTCTGGGAATGATAGATGTAATAGAGTAATTGGGATATTAATGTAAACACGGTGAACGAGACAAGTAGATTCATACGTATATATTTATCTGCTGTGTTGATATACAAGCAGCGACAAACTTCAAGCTCTCATTTGGTCCACTTCTCTCTCTCTCCACATGTTTGGGTCGGGTAGCAGAGTTCCAGATGTTCAACTGAGTAACTCTGACAACAGGAAGTATCCCACGGTATCCACGGTAACCTTGACATTCCTTCCTGACCAAGTTCCCTGACATCTCCCAGAGTTCAGTCTGCTCCTCTACTTCAGCCGTGACTCATCACACAAACACACAATTAAAACAGAATCCACCAAAGCATCAGTGTTCCAAAAAGACCAGTAGCACACATCCTATGATTCTGTGTCTTTTATTTTGTCCGTTTCCGTGTAATGTATCTCCTATTCTTTCAGTATAGACTGTAAATTGGCCCAACCCAGGTAGCAGCCACCCATCCACACACATTCATACACACAAAGAAACACACACACCTTCCAGGCGTATATATATAATGGGATGTAAGCTGAGATGTCTGAGATAGCCGACAAAAACATAAGAATGGGGCTGTGGTTGAAAGACACTATAATGTCCTACGCGCACATACACACACACACAGGGAAATGACACACACACAGACACACACACAGAGTACTGTGTACCTGTCGATCATGAAGCCTGTCCTCACACACAGATTTATGCTCTTTGAAAACGCTCCATCAAAGCTCACTTTGAGACACAAGTGTTTATCCACTTCATAAGACTTCTCTAAAACACTGAAATAAGTGTGGGAGGTGAGGGAAAGGAGAGCAGAGTCCTTAAAGCTAAAAATGAGAATTATGGGCTTTGACGGTCTTTGACTTAGAACAGGAGAGGAGGCCGCGACTCAGAAGAGGCCAGTTTATATATTATCACACATGACAGGGACACAAAATTATTTTTATGAGGTGAAGGTGAGAAAATATTTTGCTGTCACACTGACAGAAGTAAGTTAGACACATAGATCTACAAAGATATTTATCTGGGTAACATTTGATTTGATTTGATTTGGTTTGATTTGATCTGATTTGATTAAAAAGGATAAACAAATATACAAAAAAAAAAGAAAAGAAAGAAATAAGATAATCCAATTCTGCTGAGAGCCCTAGAAACTGATCCTCTACCCAAAAACACTTGTTTCCTCTGTGGCCTTTGATGGAAGACAAAACAACAATACATTTTACACAGCTGACTGTCTCCAGTCTCAAATCACTGCTCGCGGGTTTAAAAACTTTGGTAGGAAAACAAAAGAATTAAAAAACACTAAGAAAAAAGTTTTGTATTTTCTGAGAAATGACTTTCATACTTTGATGACAATTTCAATTTGTCAAGCAGAGGTTTGAAAAGGTTGGAAAAGTTTTCCTTGGTGAAAACCTGCGATCGCTGAACGACGCTAACACAATGTTAATGCAGCTGTGATGCTTCGGGCAGTGTCTCATATCTGTATATATCTGGATGTCAGTTATGTTTAGCTGAGGTTCTAATGTTAACACATTTTTAATTAAAGTGTCTTGATTACACTTAGGAATAGATGGTATCAAAGCTGAATTACAATGTTTTTACATATGTTTTAGATAATGAACATGTTCTTCAAACTATTAGACATTACCTAATGGCAAAAATTAGCACAAAGCCACAGTGTATAAATTAAAACTAGCAGACATGTACAGTAAATAGATATCACATTTATTACAGACACTGAAGTATTATTTATGCAGTGTGTGGGTAGATTTTTCAATATCTCAAAAAGTTTTCAGGTGATATCACAGAAGGGCTTACTTTCTACAAACCTTATTTTAAAAAAGGTTTTACTATTCGAGAATAATCTAGTTAAACTCCATATTTTGCCTCCTGAGTTAAGGTAGGCTTTCACTTTCAACAAGAAATGATTACTAGGTGCTGAATTGATGACAGTGACAAAGATCAGCATTTTTTTCCCCCTTTGTGAATCAGTCTGCCAAACGCACACAGACGCGCACGACGAAAAACCTGCTCACAGAGGGTTAAAACAACTGCCAAGAAGAAATCAGATTAAAATGAGGTTGGATCTCATTTCAGTTTTTCTCTGTCACTTTTTTCTTTGCTCATGACCCATTTTTCTGTGCTGCTGCAGAAGAGCGAGAGAGGAGGAGGAGGAGGAGGAGGGGTGGTAAGAGAGGGATAACTTCAGTCCCCCACCTCAACAGACAGACAGACAGACAGACAGAAAGAAACAGACAGACAGGTAGAAAAAAAAAAGCAACAGTGGAAAGCGATAGACAGCATCTGCTAGTAAACAGCTTTGCATTACGTACACACTCATCTGAGCAGTGTTTGTTCAGTCAAGTCTAAATGTGTGCATCAGTATGTGTGTGTGTGTGTGTGTGTGTGTGTCGATGCCAGTTATAAGGATGTGAATGAGCAGCTGATGAGCATTTGTGTCCCTTCTGCTCAGGTCAACAACTCCATTACTGCAAGTGCATGTGCAAAAGTAAATAAACTGTCTGGACCTTTAATCCTCCTGCGTTTCAGTCCGTGTCTTAGAAATGCAAAAGGTTCTTCTCTCAAGTGCTTTCAATCAGATCTGTCCACCGGTGTGATTTGCTTATATTATCAACCTGTCTTCCATCAGAAGCCATCGATTCTATCTGAGGAACATCTATTTCAGGAGTGACAGCAGATCATCTAAACACACAAACAAACCCAACCTACGCCGTCATTCAAACAGGTCAACACAGTCCCACATCCAGTGTTTGTGTGCGCGCGCGAGTGTGGGAGAAAGAGAAAGACAAAGTGAGAGACAGTACCTGTCGATGATAACAGGGTCTGAGGGTGTCTCATTACGGTTTCCGCAGCTCTTCTTGTCACAGCACCGACTAAGAGAAGAGGAGACAGTTGAAGAGGAAGAAGACACAGGGCAAAGTTAGAGAGGAGCTAGGCACTGATAACAGACAGTACATTATATGGGAGTTCAGATTTAGATGTTTAAATGGGAATGTTACAGCGAGACGTGCTTTATCTGCACTGATGTAGAGAACTTCATCACCAAATTCACAGCAATTGATCACATCTGTCTAACACAGGCCATAGTTTTACTGAACGAAGTCTGCTGTGCCAAGCAGGTCTACACTGACAGCTAGGATAAAAATAGACTTATATGACACAGAAAGTGAGGAGATAGGCACATCTAAAAGGAATAAGTAAGTTTTTAGGGAAACAGCCAGCTGGTGAGCTCAGCCAACTCATGTATGCACTGCAAAATCGTTACAAAATGTGCTGAGTGAAAAGGTGACCGGCTATATTTACAGTGACTCAACTGTCTGGTGGGAATTTTAATGGGGTTGAAAATTTTTAAAACAGATTTCACCAAACAAATAGATTAAGACCTCAGTGGTAACAACTGGATATTAAAAAAAAAACTATCATATTTGAAGACTTTCGTGGCTGAAACAGGGATAAAACGGCCTCAGTCTCGCCCGTGTTATTTCTTTACCAGGTCAAAGAGCGCTGAGGCAGAGATGAAACGCAGGCGCTTTCAGTCCAAGCAGGTGGTGGAACTTCGCTGCCATGTGCATTCATTCTCAGTTCTTATAAATATAAATTCTATGACAAGGTGCCATTCATCACTGGTTGCATAACAAGACTACAGATAGTTTAGCATTCAGTCTGTTGGTGTGTACATTAATACTGTCATTTTACTTAAGGTACGAAGGGAATCGTTAAAAAAGTATAAAAAGATAATCCTTTAATCAAAGGCCGACGTCCTTAAAGGTTCTGTATGGAAGAGTTGGGCGTGCTTGTGTGATTACAGGAAGATGGAGTCTATGTTGTGCAGAAAGTGGTCTTTTTTTTTTTTTTTTTTTACATTACCTGGCTCCAAACTGAACATGTCTCTTCAGTGATTGGCTTGTGCCCTATTTTTTGTCAATTGGCTCTGAATATTACATCTGACATATGTTTTCCTCTGAAGATTCACCAACATGTTCTTTTGTTTACAGCTGTTTTGATCTCAAAGTCACTTGTTGCAGTTACACTGTATGCAATGTTACGCTGTACACTCTTACTGTTGTAGTCGAATAGAAGATAAGTGTTGAATAACTTGAGAGCAAGAACAATGATTTTTGCAGAGAAAAACATGTCTACTGTGTTAGAAATCAGACTGTTAAAGACAGAGACAGTATCGCAAAAGTCAGAGAAGGTCTCAGGTTTTAAGATACACCATCATCTTTTCACATATTAGAAATATAAAAGTTATTATTATATGCAAATTTCTTTTTTTCTCCATTTTGTACATATCCAACTCCAACAGTACTTATATTATAGTGACAACAAAAAATAGCCAAGATGTCTACCTTCTCATTATTTGGATACCTGCTGGAAAAGTTTGACATCAGAGCTTCACCTTAAGGCCCACTTACTACTTTTGTTAAAAATTAGGATTCGAAATAATGCTGACATGAATGAACTCTCATGAATGTTATCTTAAACATGAGAAAAAACGGCTGGAGTTTGATCCTAATTGTATTGATGTCAGGTAACGGGGTGGGTTAGAGAATACAGAAAAGGCCTGGGGCTCAGAGGAAAAGAGGGTGGGACACACACACACACACACACACACATACACACCACAGTAAAAACAAAAAAAGAGCCTGCACACCTAAATTCACACATGTACGTACTACAAGTTTGTCAAAAGGCTTTCTTGCATGCATCAATTATGAATAAAGGTGTAAGCAGGAGGGAGGAGGATAAAGGGGTGGTGAAGTGAAAGGGCGAGCGTGGGAGGAGAAAGCTACAAAAAGAGAGTGAGAGGTGGGGAGGGAGGAGAGGGAGCTTTGGGTGGGAAGAAGAGGAAGGGGAGACGTCTCAGGTTTCCCACTGTCACAGATGGCAGAGGTGGAAAGAAAGAGACGGATACGTTACACCTTCCACATTGTCTCCACTATCTGCTGCTGTGCCTCTCTTTCTGCTCTGACTGTCATTTCCTTTCTGCTGCTCGATGAAGTGGGTCACTACTCTGTCCGGTACGAGTGAGAAGTCAGAGAGCACAGAGGAGGGGGAGATACGGGGATGGGAAAGTGGGAAGAAGGGGAGAGGGGCTG
>JAPQRQ010000007.1:21853383-21865112 GCA_037367365.1 Apogon talboti
TGTTAATAGAAACAAAAGTGTCAGGGAGTCTCAGTGAGAGGAGCCCTGGACATGATCAGGCTTTGTGAGGTAAAACACAGAGGTGAACGAATGTCAGTCAGAGGCAACGGTATTACACAGCAGTGTCAGTCTCTTCTTCTCAAAGATGCATTGAGGACACAAATATGCAGGCAGCGACGGGCCCGGCGCCAGCTGTAGATCCCATTACCCTGCTGTAAAATCCTGCTAAGGTTCATGAAGAACTGAGTGGAGTTCCCACTCAGCTCAGTGGGATTTCAGACGTGGGACTGAACAGATGCATGAGGCTGATTAAATCTCAGCATCGGGCTTCTTTCTAGTCATTTATATTCAGGGTTTTCATCTGCGACAGAAAGAAATAGTTTAACACAAGTAATATTTTAGCATTAATACGGGTAGTAATACATTTTGAGGAAAGTGTGTATTTTTTATACAGTTCGTTACCATCTGAGGATAACTGGAGGAATACATTTACAGGTGATGCTGTGGTTTACCAGGAAGTTACTGACAGTTAAGGGCAGTAATATGTTCTAAAGAGTCCACAGCGGGTCTCATGCATTTAGTTGGCACAATAGTGTAAAGACAAACTGCCTTTAACTGCCGTGATGTTCATCCACCAGCTGAAATCTCTGATATGCACAGTAACACAATTGATCTTTGGCAATTCAATAAATACTTGGCTTTAACATCATGAATATCCACAGGCTGTGTTCAGATGCACGAATTATGATGTCAAACATCAAGTAATCTGAAGAGTGAGTGCGACAGCTGCACTTTTTAGTGTAATCCCACATCTGGAATCAAACTGGCCATTTATTGTCCATTACTGCAATGCAAATTTGGAAAGAAAACACGCTTGATTAATACAGTTGCCACTGACGGTCATCACCTCGTGGAGCATTTGTGAGCGTTTTACTTTGCTGTTAATCTTTCTGCGCCACAAGTGCTCCATAGAGAAAGAAAATAAGGTTTCTGTTTCAGCTGCTTCGGTTAAACCAGGGGTGGAATGGAGCTGATAATAAAATAAGAAAAGTCATTCAGTAATACGTCCTTATAGTCACCTCTTAGAGAAACGTGTGCAAAATACATTGAACTCTACAATTCATCTCTTAAAAAAATAAACACAAACGGTTAAACGGCGCCGGGGCAGGTTTGATCCTACATTTGACATGTATTCATTCTCACACCTGCGGCCGATGCTTCCCAATGTCAAGAGTAAAGTCATTCATAGTAATGAGACCTTTAGTAATAGTAGTAGTAGTAAATAACACTGTTCAGGGTTAACTAGTGCGTCTCCTGTCGCTCTGTGCCATGCTGATCCCACTCCTAACAGTAGAGGGCACCGGAGTGATCACACCAGCGTGAGGACGCGTCATAGCGAGCGGAGAGGCTGGTAACACTGGCTGGTCTTACAGATCGCAGAACTCTGTTTCCCAAAAGCTTCTCAGCTCAAAAGGTGCCTTTGTCCACAAACATGTAAAGTAACAAAGAACATGTAACCAACCAAGAAGCTTTGGAGAAATCAGGGCCCAATCTTATTTATATATGAACACTCCTCTGGATTAATATATTTGTCATACAGAGCAACATTTATATACTGTACATTACACACAAAAAGATTGGGCTGTTTCCTCCTACACAAACACATCAGAGGGTATTTGGTTGCCGACAGCCACAGAACAGCTTTGGAGCGTTGCTAGTATAAATGACATTAGTGCAAATGCAACCCAATAAAGAAAAAAACAAAAACAAATAAACAGTAAAAATGGCAGAAAAACGTTGCAAGGTTAGAGCACATTAGGGACTAAACGAATAGATGCTATGGGTACAGTGGCAGCGTGCAAGCTCTACATACAAGCGTGCATCAAGACTTAGCATTACCAAGGGTTTTAAGTCTCTCCATCAAACAGACTCTTTAAAACACACATTTCTTCGCATTCCTGCACGATTGGCAGGAGTAGGACGAGTGTGCGCCTCCGATCGTATGTGGAGGAAAAAAAAAAAAAGAAGCCTTCCTATCAAACGGCTCAATTTGCTGGTAGTAACATTTGATTTGAGTAAAGTGACAGGGGTGATTGAGCAGCAAAAGGGCACAGATGGTCTCGGAAAAGTATGGGGCGTGTGGATGTGATTTGTTGGAAAGGCGCCTGCTCTCACATTTGACATCAGTCTTTACTCTAAAATCACAGGGTTCATGAAATGTTTAGCGTGGACTGGCTCAAACAATAAAATGCCTTTTCGATCTGTTGCGTTAGGATGCGTACCATGAGTGAGGTAAAAAGCCAATGACAGAAACGTTTGGGCTCCTTTCTGTATTCCACTCCCGTTCTCGCTAAACTGAAGGATGAAATACAAACTGTTCCATGTTAACTCTCATCTCCTCCTTGTTTACAATCTGTCTGCACCGTGTGCTGTCCAATAAAACAATAACGCTCTAAAAAGTATCGTAAAAATAATTCTTCTTTGTTAACAATAATAAAGTTTGGCGATGAGAACTGTTTTTTTTTTTTTTTTTTGTTGGGACCAGCCAAACAATTTGTATTCAGATATTAGAGCAGTACAATAGAGAGAGAGTTTGCCACATCGAATGAACCAGGTTGGTTCTATGTGAAATCATTAAACACTTGACTCGACCCCATCATGCATCCTCCGCTTAGCACCAGGCTTCAGGTCACGTGGTGGCATCGAGGAATAAGAACCAACCTCAGTTCAGTGATACACCAGACTACTGTCACTGAAAACCAAAAACCTGCTGACAAATCTGCCAGACTTTATGAAATGTTAAATGTTTGTAACTACTTAAATTGCAACCATCGGTTACTGATAGTCTCATAAGGGTGTCCTAAGCGATTCCATACCAATCATGGCACATACAGAGAAAACCCAAACACTGTAAAATGCACAGCAGTGAGAGGAAAAGCTGCACAAACCAAGGCAGGATGGGAAAAGCCACCACTGAAATGTCTGGGATTGAAATGAGAAAGAGTATGAAGCATTATTTCAAAATGTCACTATACATCTAGGAAACGATAAAAAAAAAAGAAAAAGAAAAAGCAACACGATTCGAGTTCCTTTCAGGACTTCACATTTCTTGGACAGGATGTAGAACTGAGAAGTGATGTGAGATTACTGCTTTCCCAATATTTTTTTTTTAAATTAAATACCTGGATTTTGTACCGTAGGTGGTTGTAGACTGTGAGTGCAGAATACAAAATAAACAAACAAAAAAAAGTGTGAAAAGTGATGCCCACCTTAATTAAATTACTGCTGGCATTAAAATAATTCTTCAAACACATTTAGATAAACTCTACCACATTGTTGCCAAAAGAAGGCAAATGTGTCCAGATGGATTCTTTTACTGAGTGAAGAATATGTACTTAAGAGATTTTAATTTATGTCTAAAAATAGATTTTGAGATAAATTTCAAACAGCATATGTCTAATAGACTGTTTAGACTGTATTCATGTATGTATATGCATGTATGTTCACTGTGTTATGATGGGGCTCAATGGCTGCATGGGACAGGACGCTGCTCATCCTCATTAGAGGAACTGGGTGAATCTGACTGCTGGGACAAACCGACAGATGGGTGCTGGCTGTTCAGTGGGGAGCCTGTGTTTACTTCATGGGTGGGCTCAGGGTGAGCAGGGGTCTCCACTGGAGACTGAAGCTGTGAGGATGACTGATGAAAGACAGGGGGAGACACAGGGTGGGGGACACATGAGGAAGAGGTGTTTATGTCCTGTGTGTCAGAGGAAGGGGATGAAGATAGAGGTTCAAGTGATGACTGGGGCTCAGTCAAGAGGGGAGATGGAGATGAGGAGGGGGATGACGGGGAAATCTTGAAAACTTTTCGTGAGTCACAGGGCAGACTGGATGATGAGGAGGGGGAGGAACTTTCCCCAGCCTCCTTATCTTCCTCCTTTTCTGCTGTTGCCTCTTTTGCTCCATCACCTGGACAGGTACTGTCTTTTTCTTTCACGCCACCTGCAGCTTCTTCCTGGCCTGCAGGACTTTGGTTTGCTGGAGGAGTGTCTTGGTTGGGGACATTGGGGGCTGGTGACTGGCTCTTGAGTTGTGAATGACAGAGAGGACATGTCTCCTGAACATAAAGCCACTTCTTCAAACAACCAGCGTGGAAGAAGTGACTGCATGGCGTGATCACAGCACTGTTCATGTCCTAGAAGGATTAAGCACCAGAAAAACAACAGTTTTGAAACCGAAAAAAAATTCTCCTTTAGACTTATTTCAAAAGTTAGCATTGGTTTATTTTAATACTTTGAACATGAAAAACCTTACCATAAGTGATAAACACAAACACATACCTGGTAGCAGATAGCACAGATGTCGTTGTACTGTTCCAGCTGTGTGCTGCTAGCTGTGGGGAGGCTTTTGATCTTGTTTACAGCATCTCTCCTGAGCAGAAAGCTCTGCCAGCCCAGCTGGGCTCTGAGCCAGACATTATAATATGAGTGCACCAGGATGATGGTGCTACCCATCACACTCCACTCCCCAAATACAGTCTCTGATACGCCATAGCACACCACACACACTGCAACCTGGCAGAATAGGAAATCATAGAGTTCAGGATGTAGTCAGTTACCGACTGAGATGTGTGAGAGTGTGTGTGTGTGTGTGTTCTGAGACTCACCAGGAACTCTAACAGTCTGTAAGTGCCATTGACACAGTAAATAACTTCATCCATGTTCTCAACTGGAGCTTTACGAAACTCCTCCACCATAAAGAGGACGTAAATCAGCAGAGTGCCAAGGACCTGCATGACAAAATATGTTTTAGCTTCAGCCTTCCATTCTCACAGCCCAAAGCTTCAGATGGTGAGAATGATTCAATAACAAACGTTACTTTTTGTATAAGCTGAAATGTGTGCATGTCTGTGTGTGTGAGAAGCAGTAGGCATTAGGGCATAAATACTGCTCATCCCTATTCATTTTTATTAGCATACATCATTAAGTCACAGTGGATGTAATCCTCCAACTCATCTCACAAAGCCAGGTTAAGCTCATTTCCTGGAAAAACTATGATCAGTTTTTCTGCAGGTTTCAAAAGCATAAATTTTAGTCTTTTCAAGGCCATTATGAATGCAATTTAAGGCATATTTAACACTGGCGCCAGACTGAGCTGATGCAGGATAATATCAGGGGGGTGGCAGACATTTGTTATTCAGGTTTTACAGAAGATTTATTGTTTTATGACTTTCTCTGCAACTCTAATCTCCTTATACTCAATGCGTTGTCTTATTCAAATCACACTTCAAACGTATTTTTTGACATTTGACCAAGACCTAACTAAGAAATACTTTTTGAGACTTCATAGTATTTACTTTCTAAGAGTTAAAAGTAAGATTATTGTACATTAGATTAGACCTGCAGAAACCCTGTAGGTGGAGGTTAAACCTTTTTATAGTCATTCTGTATGTGCCTATGTGATACCTGCAGTGACGTGAGGATGGAAGAGGAGATGATGATAAGGAGCCAGAAGTCCATGTGGAAGAACTGACAGATCATATAAGCCATGTAGGCTGGAAAGATCAGCAGGAATAGACACAGAGACACCGCTCGGAAGTGCTTCCAAAGACTCCTAAAGGATAGAGAACAGGAAACGGTTTCTAGAAACTAAACGAGACAGCCAAACAACAGTTGTGCTGAAATGGTTTTCTCTCTCACTTGTCTCTGGATGCACCCAGAGCCAGGACTATGGGGTCTGCTATTTCCAGCATGGATTGCAGGATGGAAGCGACGACAATGAATAGTATAATGGAGAGGAGGAAGGCTCTGTGGATGACCTGCAGCTCGATGAGCCCCGTCTGAACAGCAAGGATCAAAAGGGTAATTCCTTCTGTCATGCCCCTACACAGAAAGAAAGCACATATTTAACGGTACAGGTAGAGACACAAACTACAGACTACAGCTTTGATGAATTTCATCGGTCTTCCATTCATAGTAAAAACAAAATACACTCTGACTGACCGGTGCATTGTGTTGTCGTTCATAAAAGCCCTGTATCCTTGCAGGTAGAACTTGCAGAGTGTAAGAACTCCCAAAGCGATGAAAGAGACAGTGAAAACCAGACCGAGCAGAGAGTACGGTGTACTGCAACATTCTGCAATGCTGAGGAGAGAGGAAAGTAGATAAAGAAGTTACATAGAGCAAAAGGACAAAAAAACTATTTATTATACATCCCGTTCTGCTCTATAGGTGATGGTTTGATTAGGTACTATTGTGACAACACTGTTATGATAGGAGGTAATTACTTTTATTCCACCCATTCGTATTACTCTACTGTCACTGAACAACACGATTACTCCCTTAAAATATAAATACAATGTCTGAATGGGAAAATTCAAGCAAGATCCATGTAAATATTATACACAGATCTGGTATCTAGAGAACTGTGAGGGATTCACTGCTAAAGCCTTTGCAGTCCGTGATACTTAATAATAGTTAGTGAAGAATTAAAGCCTCAGTGTTTTTTTGACATCATTGAAGAAAAAAATTCAGTCACCCTTCAGCATACTGTGATTCACATGGTCTCAAGGGAAACTGTGTTTTCAGGAAGGCAGTTAAATATGTTTGAGTGTGATTATATATTGCTGCTAATATTCCTTCGACAGCACCCTGCTACTCTACACTGGCTTATGATAGAAGCTTAAAAAGATAAGGCTAAGTACTTTTCCATAACAGTAATAAACATCATATTTATGTTTGCTTTTCTATTATATCTATATATCTTTCTATTTTGTCAGAGGCAGAACATTCTGCATTTAATTTTGTTCATGTCCTGATCATCTGCCTAGCAAAACCATCAGGTCACAATTTTCTGTTTACTTATTTCAGTCCATGTCAACAAATCTTATGACAACTTCCAGGAAAATTCTAAATCATAATTAGGCTACAAAGGTGGTACCATTTTCAAGTGATTTGTAATACACAAAACAGCAGTAACAAGATCCTAGAATTACCTGGTAAGAAACAGGAAAAGAAGCCTCTCCCGTGAGGTAGGCTGGTCTCTAGTACTGAAGTAGGAGTAGATCTGCAGAGCGAATAACAGCAGCCAGAAACACATGAAGAGAACTGGAAGGACCAGCTGGTTCCACAGAGACATTCCCAAAGCGAGCAGTCCGTACACTTCCACCACCTGAGGGCAGAAAGTAAATCATGCAGAGACACAGAAGAGGACGGATGAAGGTAACCAGTATATATATGCATATTGATAAAGTTTCACATGACCAAATCCAAAACCCTACAAAAAAAAGAAAAAGAAAAAAAAAGGGTTACATGGATTACCTGAGCCAGCTCGCGGTAGGCGGTCTTGGCAAGATTGTATGGTACCAGTAAATTAGAAGCCAGGAAGTAAATGACCTCCAGGCCTGTGAAGATCATGGAGAACTTGTTGATGAAGACGATGGTCTCCAGTGGAACCAGACACAGCCTGGCCACCAGAGGGAGGAGGTGAGCAGAGAAAAGCCAAATCCTCTTGGTCTGCATCACGCAGGAACACAGCGTACACACCACCAACTGACCTGAAAGACCAAGCACAAACATATGTACACACAAGTGCCAACACTGTATAAAAAAAATAGGATTTTGGAAAAACTTTAGCTGATTTGTGTTTGTTTTTATTATGTTTTGCAATTTATACTGCAAGGTCACTTTTCACATTAAGTAGATTTACTCAGTATAGTAGTATATCTTTGTCACTGTCACCTGCTATTTTCACTTTCGCAGACTTTCACTGTGCAGTGAAATCAGCACTCCTGTGCTATTTGTAGCACAACAGGCCACCTCTTTATACTCATGTAAGATGAACTATAGAGGCAGAGTCTATAGTTCCTACAGAGCTAGAAACACGTAGGACCAACACATTATTTGTTCAAATTAAAATGTATGTACTACAGTTTACATTCCATAACAGAATTCCTTTCAATAAAATGTAGTACTGCTAGTTGGTATCATTACAATCCACGCAAAAAGTCACAATATTAGAGATATAGATATTGATCCTGCTGCATTGCTCTATAGATAGACCAATATCAAAGCGGAAACTGATGGGGGTGCTGTATCATAAACAAGATGGATACAGGCGGCCACACAGACTTGAGCCTAAAAGCTTAAGAAAAGTATCTGAGCTCACTTTACTGCAATATTTACGGTGAGTGTTATCATACTTTGTATTGCTAGAATACTGTGTGATCCACTTCTCATCACGCATACACATTATATATTCATGCATTCAAAAGTAATATTATACCTATGAGTGCGGTGGTGAATCTGTTCATGGAGAGAGGTTCCAGATAGACAGGTCCTTCATAGCCAGAATCCAGTTCACTGCGGACATAATCCCTGACAAAGAAAGGTCAAATTGCTCAGTTTACAGGCAAAACTATTGTGACTTGTTGTATAGACCGAGCTACATTTCAACCAGAAGACTTCTATCTCCAATTAGTGAACTGAAAACTGACACTAGTTACTGATATTTTTTTTTTGTAAAGGCCTTGAAAAAGATATGAAATATTAGAAGTCTAATCAGTCAAATCACCTGTGTGGGTGTGCTTGGCTTTCTAGTCTGCCAAGGATTTTGAAATAACAGTATGAGCACCAGCTCAAACATCAAGAGTAGCAGCGAGATACGGATCGAGAACCAGTTCCAAACTGTCAAACCCACTGGAATTCAATGCCTCCAAGCTCATCAAATCCTTTGATTTGTGCTGGCATGTTTTTTTCAATTGCGCACTGCAAAACTCAATAGACTCAAACTCTGTATGTTCTACATTAAACAGGGGTTAAACAGTGAAACTTTTCCCACACCTAAACCACATGTTTAGTTTTGTTTCCTCCTCTGTTTCTACAGTTTTTAACCTCAGATAATAAAACCGTTGAACTTACATATATAGGCTACATTCCACATGACTGTTATAAACAGAGTATAAGTTCAGCATTCTGGTACTGTTTTCCATCTACACTGGCTAGCAATGATTTTTCACGATGAAACAGAGGAATAATTGGTTCACCTAATCAGTCCACACATGTTACTATTAGTTACTGTGATTTAGTACTTTATGGGGATATAAGAATACTGAGGGTGTTCTTTTCCGAAAAAAGGCAAAAGCCATCAATTGAGTGCAAAAACCTTTTGCAAAATTAAGAGTATTAAATGTTAATATAACACACCTACTGAAAATGGGCACAACTCATACAGGGCTGCAATTAATTCATCAAATTGCAATTTTGATCACAACATAGGCCTGTACATTTATATTAGTGCAAAATGCTGCAATTTAAAAATCCAGATATATGAAGATTTACAGTGAAAAATTGCTAAAAAGGGAAAAAATAAACTAAGACTCTGGTCTGAGTTGACCATTTATATTTTATGTTATGCAAGTTCAAGTTTGATAGGATACTTTAGGTTGAAAACATCCAAAATTTCAAAACGAGTAATTATGGCATTTGCCTTGACGAAACTAAGTCAATCCAAACCAAAATCACAATAAACACCGTACGAAATTTCCACCAAATCTTGCAGCAATAATCTAAATGTATACCTTGAGACTTGGTGACCAGCAAACAGGAGCAGGGCCGTCAGGACATACAGGTACAGTTTAACAAGGTGCTGACGAGGCAGAGTCAGGAGCACCAAACTCAGAATGTAACCTGCAAGGCAGTCACACAGATGGACACAAACACAATTAGCAACATTAATGAAAAAATGCAATATAACAGCATCTCTAACAATGTTTTCATTCAATTAAGTATTTGAGAGATGTTTCTTATTTAATAAATTGAATTTTTACTCAATTAATTTTACTTAATTGTAGGGAGCTGTTTTAAAAGTACCAGTTAACTAAACACTCAATGCAGCACACAAGTTAATAATACAGAAGTCAACTAACAAAAACAAACTAAATAATGAAAAAGGCTTCTTACAAATAGAGAAATGAAACTACTTTAGTTTTACTGCCCCTGTCCTCATTTCTGCCTGTCCTTTCATAGTGTTCATCAGCACATACCAAGCCTATTGGCTCATTAACCAACTGCAGCCAAGTCTGACAGCGCACGCGCACGCGCACACACACACACACACACACACACACACAATTCACAGACAACTTCAGCTAGAATGCACAACTCATGCATTGATGAAAATGTTATTTTGGAATGATCACTATTATTTTTCCCTATGTGTGTCAAAATAATTTCTTAGAACTAGTCCACCTAGCCTACCACAGGCATTTTGAATATTGCACACAAATGAATTATTTTTTCCAAATGCTGCTAGGAAAGATGAAATCACAACACAGCTAGAAATGACCTACTGAAACAGCAGAGGAACAAGAGAAACTTAACTGATAAGTCAGTCAAACAGTTGAAACAAAACACCCACACAAGTAACAGATAACACTGATATACCAACGGTCAGTGTTTGTGTACTAAAACGAGCTTGTGTGTTTGTTGTGGATGAGTATACACTGACCTACGTAGTGCAGGTAGAGTGCCAGGTATTTGTACTGGAACAGGGGGTTGTTGGAGAGGCTGGAGCGCTGGATCTTCTGGAAGAAAGAGCTGACATCCCAGCGATACAGGACATCAAGCAGCATAATGCTGGGAACACGAAGACCCACATTGAGCACCGCCTCTACACGGTCCTTCAGTGCCATGGCCTCAGCTTAACTTCTGACGGGCAGGCAGAACTGACCACTAAGACGGGATGTTAACAGTGGGTTCACTGCAGAAAAAGAAAGCGAAAGAACAGTGCTACAGATCAAAATGTTGCATTGTAAAATGAAAGTGAAATACAAGAAAATGGAGACACACAGAGGAAGTGTACACAACATTCAAAGCATAATGTAATTGAATTGACAGGAAAATATTCCAAATAGTATCCCAGAACCACTTTGATCAGTGACCCCCCCCCAACCCACACACACACACAAGGTCACCCAACAGATTCACATTTTAAGCAAGCTCAGAGCAAATCAGAATGTAGACATCAGTTCACGACATGTGTAACAAAACAGTAATAAAAACAACTTTTTGAACCATTGTGGGACAAAGAATTACTTCTAAAATAACTGCTGCCAGTGCCACAAAGCTATTACAATTTTAGAAAAGCTAATACTCTTGTAAATGCATGCATAAAGTATGCATTTTAACACTTTCCTCAATTACCTTTGTGCATGAAATGTATTATACAAGGTTATAATACAGTTGCCTGGCTTTTAAATCAAGAGGAGAGATTTAAGATAGCTCTGAAGCCTAAGTTAATGTGCAAAAAATATGTGCAATAACAATACGCTTGTCATATTTAAGGTTCTTCACACAGTTTACTATGAGGACTGGTTTGACAAGATGACAATAAGCAGTGTTCGTCAGTGTTTTTGTTTTCAGTCTTTGTAGGGTGGCAGTATCATCCTACTCTTCTGCAAGATACTGATGTTTCAGTTGACTGGTCTCACTCACTCTCAGGAAACACAATCCTTCACAAACAGCATGTCTGGCACAGTGGATAACCACTGCAATTCAACTGGAACACCACATTGTTAAAGCAGCGTATGACTTTCATCACAGTTTTTTTTCAAATTTGTAAAACCCATGTGATAACCTAATTATCACTAATCCATTAGTCTTTTGGTGCTTATGCACCTGAATCACTTCCCTCACAGTGAACAACTTCAAAGATAACTCCATCGTAAA
>JAPQRQ010000007.1:21865212-21898381 GCA_037367365.1 Apogon talboti
ACATATATTTAAAGTGAATGTCTGTTTTTAATAACTCACTTGCATCATATTTTGCAAACACACGTTTCACTCATTACTATGAGCCTTGCTAATAGATTTGCAACATTACCCAAAAAATGAAATCAAATACTAAGGGCTTTGTTTTGCCCATATAGATGATGAAATCAAGTGACTGGAGCTTAAATCTCATAATGTTGAATAGCTCAATATCAAGTTTGTTCATTAATTCAACAGCAGAATTTCTGCTACACAACCAAATTATAGAAAAACAAACAAACAAAAAAAAGATCTTATATTAAAATAAATCAGCCAAAATACCAAACAGGTTCAAATTTGAGGCAAAACACACCTCATATAATCACTTCTCATCCAGATAAACTATACAAAACAGTTTGGTTGCTTTTGGGTTGGTAATACCACTGCAGGTCAACACACTCCCCTGGAAACCGCTTTTGTCTTTCTGTTAGCTGATTTAAGGACTTCCAATCAATCAATCGTTGTTCACCAGGCTCTCCACCCTTGGTAGTGAAGCTGTAAATCTAATGTACCAATGGGTGAAAGAGAAGGAGCAACTTTTATTCTGTGTTAACATTCACTTACTACACTAACCAACAGCTCAAGCACCTACAGTATTACAGAAATTCTTTGCTCATAACCCTGCAATTTAGTCACTGAAAAAGCATTGATCAGCAAACGGACTTTACGGAAAAAGTCACTGGAGATAATACTTTCCAGACAATAAACTACTTTTACTAATCATATCAACGGAACAAAGTTTGAGCATCACATCATGCTTCTGATTTAGATCTTAAAATTTCCACTTTCTGCCCTTGTTGAAATGCTGGGGAAGTTGGCAAAGGCGGTTATAATTTTATCCATTAATTCCCCTGCAGACCGGGGCAGCATCCTGTTACCTTACATAACCGAATTCACCATCCCTGGCCAAAGACAGATCACTTCGCAGAATCCGAGCTTATATAACGCCGCAGTCAATTTACCACTGTGATTTAATCTGCTGTAATCCATTTAACCATACACACTGGGTATCGTTTGGTGAGATGTAGCCTAAAAGAGTGCATTTGTGCCATTGTTTATTTAGGTGAAGCATTTCCACTATACGTTTAAGGATGAGTGAGTGTTGCATCGATTGAGGCACGCCATGAACTCTAGTAACCTCTCCGTCTCGACTGTAGCAAAAAAAATCTATTCCTCCGCTACGATGCAAAAGACCGCAACACTTTGCTAACTACTCCGACCGCAAATACAGAATATAGGGTAGTCGGAAGCAAATGATCAGCTTTGACAATTTCTGACGTGATCTGCAAAGTTATTAAAGCGTATACGGACACAAATAGCTGTAGTGGCGTACGTGCTGTGTACATACGATGAGCTGCATCGAGCAGACAGCAGGCACAGTGCCAATAATTCAAGCTAACGTTAGCTCCGCTGTCAGTTAGCTTCACTCAACAACTGAGCTGACATCAACACAACGGGTAGGCAGCAACACTGACGATGTAACTGTCTTGTCGCGACGCGTTTGCTTCACAAAACAGGCCTCACACATCTCACCATAAAAGTAGAAGGAATAATGTGCGAATACGAGAAAGCACCGGTCCCTCCTAACCACTAAGTCCATCTTTAGCCTAGCTAGCAAGCAGACTAGTAGACATTCAGAGCTAACCATGGCGCCCAGCCAAGACTAGTGAGAAAAACGAGCACTTACATTTGAAGGACGATGTTCGCGATGTGTAATACAGTTTTGGGGTGTTTTTCAGGTCGGATATCAACCATTTTAACTCGGCACCGCCCGAGTTAACGGTCCTCTAAAAGGAAGCGACTCGTACTCAAAGGATGTGGCCCATCCGCTCATCTCACCTAGCAGCCATTACCCCAATGAGGAGGATGTTCTGGGCATGCGCAATATGCCTGTCCCATTAAATCTTTTCTTTTCACTTACAGAATGGAAACTTAAACTAGAAGTGCCTTGGACGTTACATTCCGTCTTAATTAATGCCCTTGACTGATGGACTTTGATGTTTGTGGAAAAATAATATTGTCTTTACTTTTAGCTGGCCTTGACTGCTTGGTGAAACTAAGGGTCGGAAATATATTTCAAGATGAGGTTTGTGAAGATCAGTCAGTCACTATGCTGATGTGATTCTCCAGGAGCTTAGAAGTAAAAACAATGTACGAAGATTACATGCTAGACAATTCATAGTAAGTACAGCGCGACTTTGACTGCTCATTGGGGTGGTTTTCTGAGTGCCCAGTGTTGCCCAGGCTCCTTACATACCAAAAAGTGCCAATACATTGTGGAACACTTAAATGCATTCAACATTTACGTTGGTTAAGTATAAGCCAGAAGCAGTAAAGGTGCTTTATCTGCGCCAACGTGATAAACACCATAAATATACGCTTTGTATGCTTTCATAAACAACCGCAATAATTAGTGCAGTAGTCAAAACAGTAGTAGAGCTGATTTTTCCGTATATTGTTGAGAGGAAGTAGTTATAACGTGGTAATAAAGTAAATGTGAAATACAACACTGCCTGTTGGCGTGTATTAAACTAAACCCTGCAACTGTGTCTATTGGGGGGTTATTCTGTTTTATTACTATTGTAAGAAAAAAAGCATATATATTGAAAAATCTAAATAAAAGGCTTATGACTTTTATTTGTGGTGACCATGGAAACGAAGCTTTTTGTCCTACGTCACTACCGGTAGGATTCGGGACGCCAGGAAGAGCGGAGTGCTTCTTGATGAATGGGACTGATCTGCAAACTTCATTCATTCAGATTACGAAGAAATTTGTCACTGTTTTCCAAGCATTACATTGTAGCTTGCGTTGCTAGGTAAGGATACCCAAAGCGTACAGATTCGTCGGCAGGGGTTAGCTACTTGGTTGGCTATCTTGCTTGTTTACATTGCCGCTAGTCAGTGTTAGCCATCTCATGCTAAAAATATCAACATCGAGTGAGCTTTGAATAAGGAGATTTTTGTATTAGCCAGCCAACAGAATACATGCCTACGCATAGTTACGTTTACCTCATGTTTTGCCTTTTGTATTTCATATTTATCCACTCTATGTTTTGCTCAAGCTACATCCAGTTACAGTAAGGCATCCTGACTCCTCTTATGTCCCCTCTCTTTGAAAGGTGTACGTAAATATTTGCGTGGAAGAGGGTGCACTTGTCTGTTCTGTGCATACATCCACCTCCAGCTGCGGCACTGTGTGTGTATGCATGTTGAAGAACCCGTGTGAGCCATGTCAGTATCAGTGATCATAAAATGGGGAGGTCAGGAGTACTCCATCAGTTCTCTCTCTGAGGAAGACACAGTGATGGACCTGAAACAGTCTATTAAGACCTTGACTGGGGTGCTACCAGAGAGACAGAAACTACTGGGACTCAAGGTCAAAGGTGAGAGGGCAGTTAATGATCACAATGCTCTTGCATTAATGCTAACTATATGCCTTTACGAAAAAAAAAAATAAAATAAATCCACCACTGCTCTGGCAACATTATTCAATATTCATGATCAGGTGATGTTCAGTTTCTAAGCTTGGTATCTATGTGCAGCTTAGGATTTTTTTTTCCATTCCTGTCTGCCAATAGTTATGAATGGGTCTTAAGTAAAATGAACTAAAATGAAATGTCGTCTTTACTTTCCTCTCCAGGGAAGCCCGCAGAAGATGAGGTGAAGCTGGGCTCTCTGAAGCTGAAGCCAAACACTAAAATCATGATGATGGGCTCCAGAGAGGAGAGCTTGGTAGGTAGCAGCGTGGTGGCCATAACTGACGCATTGTACATTTTAGCAGACAAGTAAGGATACACACATTCAATACTGATACTAGATATTGGTGCTAATAAACTGATTCAAATTGTTTGATCAGGTACCATGAGCTCTATTGATCTATTCAGTTTGTGTACATGCTGATGGTGGGAGTAAACAATCAAGTAGTTTGAAAGTATTTCACATTTGTTTCACTAACATTTTTTTATTATTATTTTGTTTTAATTTGTAATATCTGCAAAGGCAATGTTTGGAGGTAATGGAGACAGTAGGACAGCAAAATAAAGCAAAACATTCCTGTTAATTCTTTTTTTTTTTACCATGTGGCTGGTCCATGGTGATTTTTTTTATCTTAGTAATAAACAACCTTTAAGTAAATGTACATTTTAATTTTCAAATTTATGAAAGCAGTTGTGTTTTATATAAATGAGAGCAGTGGCCTCAAATAGTGCTCTCTAAATTACTTCTTTCAAATATTGGCATTTTCTTTGTGATGTGTTCAGGTTTCAGACAGCTATAAAATAAATATACATGTGTTTTGTTTTATGAAGGAAGACGTTTTAGCCCCTCCTCCAGAGAACGATGACGTGGTTAATGATTTTGACATCGAGGAGGAGGTCATTGAAGTGGAGAACAGGTCAGAATCTTTGTACATTTGTGGTCATATTAGGCATATATATGTGTGAGTGTGTGTGCACTAACACATGAGTGTTGTTCTTAATCTCTAGAGAGGAGAATCTGGCTAAAATAGCCCGCAGAGTGAAAGACTATAAGGTGGAGGAACTAAACCCCCCCAGGGAAGGGAAGAGGCTTCTGGTACTTGATGTGGACTACACACTGTTTGGTGAGTTTTGATTACACCAGCATGTGTCTCTGTAATAAATAAATAACCTTACTGGGATTGTATTGTCAGTTATATCATTGGATCCTAACATTAAAGCACTGTAGTTTTTAACCGTACACTGCATAATATTTAACTTTTTTGCTGCCTATACACTTATGTTTTTTGGTACCATGTGTTGACATCTGAATTCTTTGTTCATTTAGATCACAAGTCATGTGCGGAAACAGGTCAGGAGCTGATGAGGCCATATCTTCATGAGTTTTTGACATCAGCCTACGAGGACTATGACATTGTAATTTGGTGTATGTCTCTGCTCTTCATTTTATTTATTTATTTAACCTTTATTTAATCAGCCAGCCTTGATATATATTTTTGCTGACAAAAGAGGAGATGTAAAAATTTTAAGGCTACATTTATTTAAGAATGCACCATTTACATTTCCTCTGTGTGGTATTAGTCAACAGCATAACAGACCTATATTCTCTCTCTTTAGCTGCAACAAGTATGAAGTGGATTGATGCCAAAATGAAAGTAAGTAATCCATTTGTTGTGTTTTTTCATTGTATTCACTAATATAATTATTTCCTAGGCCACTGTACTCTACTGCACTCTTTACCCTTCACAGTCAAAAGGTGGCAGTGTTAATCAGTGTAACTGGGAGGGAGCATGATTGCACTGTGTATGTGTATTTGTATACACAGGAGCTAGGAGTGACAGACAACCCTAACTACAAAATAACCTTCATGTTGGACAGCGCTGCTATGATCACAGTACACACCCCTAAGAGAGGGGTTGTGGAGGTCAGTAAACACACCGTTCATGATAAATAATAAATATTAGCACCCGGCTGGGGTTTGCATACTGTATACTACAAATGTAAACAGACTTTTGGGGACGCATACACCATTATGTGTGTAGTTTTAGGTCCTGCTCATCCGTGCATGCAATGAGTGGACAAGATATAACATTTTATTTTTACTTCATTTAACTTCATGTGCATGTTTTGTATGGGCAGCATATTCATTTGTGCTGTTCTCTTCTTATGCAGTATTTTAAGACCAAATCAGTAAATAATACTGAAACTAAATTAGAGATAAATGTTGAAACTATCATATATATGGTTGTCAGTCAAGGCTTCTAATCCAGTTAATGGTGAAATGTTATCTGTGTGGAATGCAGGGCACAATCGCGAAGGAGGTTTCAATTTGGGGCCCCTCCCTGCCAACACAATAATTACTATTATCAGTATGAAATCAGTTGCCCACACATGATCAGTTTTAACTGTTGTTGCTGTGGTGCAGCAGCTCATGTAGTGCTTAACTGTATGATTGCTATTGACTTAAAGTAATATATAAAAAAACATTTCATGCTCTGTGGTGAAAATCTGTCAAGCACTCTTGAAGGCCCTCTGGTGGCCATGTTTGCCCTGAGCAACCACTTAATTTGCTTGCGCATCAGCTGGTTCTGAGAGTGAAGTGTGTCTCTGTTTTTCATGTTTATTTTATGCAGTGGAGTGGCCTCCACTATAACTTTACACGGAGTACCACTCTGCGGTAGAGAGGCAGTGGTGGGCAAATGGTTTCAGAATGGAAACACAGAGTGATGACAATCTCTTTCATAGACTTTGAGGCTGGAATTTGCTTTCAGAGGGTACCATTGCACTGATTTAATGTGTTTAATGGCATGCTGGTCTGCAGGTGAAGCCCTTAGGCGTGATATGGGGGAAGTATGGAGAGTTTTACAACAGGAAGAACACCATTATGTTTGATGACATCGGCCGCAACTTCCTCATGAATCCACAGAACGGACTAAAGGTAAGCTGACACTGACACAGCACACACTACCATCAATAATTTTACCTTCTCCTGTTCCACACTACACTGACATCTGACACTGTTTACACTTTACAGCATTGTTTACACGTTTCCCTAAATAACAGGCCCATTTTTGCATGTAATTGTTCAGATCCGACCCTTCATGAAGGCCCATCTGAACAGGGAGAAGGATAGGGAGCTGTATAAACTGGCTCAATACCTCAAAGAAATTGCCAAGCTTGACGACTTCACTGGACTCAATCACAAACACTGGGAGAGGTAGGAATATAAAATCACCTCTAGGGCTGTGCTTTATACTAGGGCTGCTATATATCAGTGATCATACAGTGTAAAATGTATAGAGGATGAAATAACGTCATTCATCAGCAGTTCACTGTTACAACAGTAATGTAGTCTGTCGCCGGTTCCTTGGACATGCCTGTAAATTGTATGCAGAATAAAGTAATATTAAAGTAATACAACTACTTAAGATGATAAAGTAACAGAAAAAATAGTCATGTTACCTCAGTGAGATGGAAAAGGTCTGGTGTGGATCAGACCACCCCTCTGCTAATTTGGTTCTTGTTGATATTGCATAATATTCCTTAAATGCTTACTAAAAGTAACTGTTTTTCAATCATGTTTTACCTTGAATTTATGTAGACAGACAAAAATTAATTACAATATTCTGTGAAACTTGAAAAAAAAAAAAACAACAACAAAAAACCAGAGATTGAGTTCAGTCTTCCTCGATGGTTAAACAACATGCCAGAGTACAACCGACCTGTGAACATATATTCTTATGTACGTCGGTGTCTCTTACTGACTCTGTTTGTTTGTGTTTCCAGGTATCTATCTAAGAGGCAGCACCACTGAGAAGGGACTGAATGAAGCCTTGGGCCTTCCCATCTGCCACTTCGCAAACACAGATATACTTACACATACACACAGTACGCACACACAAATTTGGCGAGTCCTTCATTCCAAGCCTTACGGTAAACTCTACACTAATCCTGCAGTTAACAACTCTCCAAGGCTCAGGACTGACACGGGCTTCCCCATTCATACATCTGCATGTTCTCTGTCTCTTCCAAGTCTCACTTTTTTTCTTTTTTTTTTTTTTTTTACAAGAAAGCGCAGTATGTGCATTATAAACAGTAAAATGTACAAGTCACAGGTTTGCTGCCACATGCCATCATAAACCACAAAGTCCAAGTTATAAAGAGTCTGATTTGTTTGAGCTGTGTGGTTACACATATGGGTAGCATTTATCTGACAGTACAGGAAGCTGCTTATTGGCGTACTTCAACGCATTGTCCGTGTGCAACTATTTGTTATACCAAGCAAGGAAAAACAGTTACGTAATCTAGTTAAAGCCAATAAGTGGTGTCCATTAAAAAGCCAATGAGTCTAATTTGATGATAAAAGAAAGATGAAGACCATTAGAGGATTCGACAAGAAAACAACAAGTAAAAACAATTTAAAGCGCCCTTAGAAAACACTTAAGCACTAATTCAATAAAAAAATCTGGTAAATCATATTCCTGTTCAAGAATTGATGTTAACAAATACAGATGTTTAGGATGTGGAACATTAGCTATTTGACATCATAATCTGCAGCTATCTGTAAAGTGAATACAAGACAAGTGGTAACTGAGGCGCACTTATGAAAACAATTGGCATTGATAAGTTTTGTTGTATTTTCTACGTCAACATATCCTGGATGGTTGGATCTGTGGATCCGGTAGCTGAACAGAAGTCGTTTTGGTGTTTTTTTTGTTTTTGGTTTTTTTGCGCACTGTATTGTTACGTATCAGCTCTGCTGCATCTTTACACATGCAACCTCAGATGCCAAAAGGAGTCATTTATATTTTTTGATGCAGATTTTGTTTAGTTTGGAGAGATTATTGAACCATTTTGGTCAATACAGACATTAATGAACAAAGTAATTTTGAAGGATAGTCATAGGAAACCAAGAAACTGACAGCACAGTGCAGCACATGTGCACCCCCTCCCTTCTTTTTGTAGCATTTGAAAGTAAATGGTCAGCACATAATGACAATGACCAACACTGATTAATAGATCAGGTTGATGAAGAGGAAGTGTTGAGGGAAGGTGTTCTCAGTAGTCTCCTAATTTTTTTTATTTTTTATTTTTTTAGATTTTGTCAGGTTTACAGGGCTCTTGAGCTTTGTGTGATTTTATTTTCTTTTTTCTTTTTAAATCAGCCTGTTATGTGTTATGTTTTCCTAGCCACATCTCTGACATCTTGGCTGTAAATATGACAATAAACTTTTTTTGTAACTAAAGTACCTGTTGTGTCCATCTTTGCATTACTGAACCATCTTAACATGACATCACTTAAAGCTGACATATTGTGGAAAAGAGCATTTTTATTATTAAACACATGGTGGCTCTTAATGTTAATCTTTCAAAGCTCTCACTCAGCAGGAAAATATACACTGTCCTTTTCAGGTTACTGGTTGAAATATGCCATGTGGTTTTCTGTACATTTGTGACATTATATCTATAATGCTACCATGTTTTACCTGTCTTTCTAAGACCACCAAAAACATCCTGACACCTGTAATTTGTCATGGTATTTGCATGATGGTGTCAGTGGCTGTGGTAGGCAGCTGCTCGTTTGCAAATGGTACAGTGGCCAATCTCTGAGGGATATTGAGCTGAAACTCTTAATTTGAAGATACATGTGAATTACAATATAATAAAACTTGCTCATATTCAACTGGAATATTGAGTCACAGCATCATTTATTGATTTATCATGGAATGTGTGTATTTTACAGTTTAGCATTTGCAACTGAGGAGAAACATGAAGGAAAAAGGAAGGAGTCTGAATTTTATTTTGGTTTTTTGGCATTATTATTTAACAATAAGTCACTAAATAAGAGGTCAATAAATACTGTACAGGTATACATTCATTTGTCTTATTGTATATTGCCTGCATTTTTTTTAATAAAAACCAAACATAAATTAGAAAATTGTGGGGTTTTGTTCATCTTCTTTCTTTATAGCTGTTGTCCAGTCAGTGAAGCTAGCAGGTGACGATTCCTTTATTCACTCTGGAATCAGGACAGGTTGGAATGAAAATTAGAAATTGGATTGAATGTCAGTATCATATAGACCATACAGTAAGTTGTCTTTACAAATTACATCTATGGTGAAAATTATTCATGTACCCTGCTAACATAAATAAATCTACTTACGTGCAGTGGTTCCAGTGGCCCCATGGACCTCCTGTGTGCTTGTCCTGAGCCCTCACACAGAAAACATACTTCTTGGCTTTGACACCAACCTCATATGTATTTTCTTCTATGATGTTTTGCTGCACAAAAGAAAAAAAAGAATGTGTTCAAGGAGACATATTTGGCTAAAGTGAATACATCTCGAATCGGATAAGAAATCTCTGTCATGGATGTTTTCTTACCACTATGTGCTCCTCAGAGTTACAGGGTTGACCATGGTGAACCACCTTGACCTGGAACTGCAGGCTGAAGAAGCTGCAGGGCTTCTGCCAGGACTCAGGGTAGCCCCAGCTGAACACCTTCCCGTCGGTGACACGAAGGTCAGGGAGCCTTCCTGGCCTCACTAAATGAGGACAGAGGTGGGAATTAGGAAAGGATGAAATCAATAGTGAGTAAAAAGAAACTGAGGACGTGCACACCTTGACAAATGCATATAGAACAGAATATGGCCAAATAAGGGACCCCAAAATCCTATATTTCTATGTAATCACAACTGGACATCCTGAAATACAGTAGCAATTTTCTGAGCAATTAAAGATGAAATAATTAGTGGGTTTTATCATATGCACAGAGACCAAGTACAGCCTCCAAAGCTGAAACTGACCCCACAGCTGTCAAAACTTATTGTCTCTTCACCACTGATTTAAATAAATTTTTTCCCCAAGGTCCCATTGGGGCACAACTCAAGGGGTGGGACTTTCCGTCTCTTTTCATTCAATTAAAGGCGTGGCCACTTTGATTGACAGTTAAGTGTGTCTGTGTCTGCTGCGTGGGCTTTGATTGACAGCAGGCTCAGCTACAAAGACAGTGTACTGAATAAAACAGTCTTCTCTGACAGTTAACTCAACTGCAGCTGTATTTAAGGAGTTACACTTTCAAGAACAGAGGATTCACTCATGAAGTTTATTCATACTTAATAATACTGAGCCATTAGCATTAGCAATAGCAACATGTACTTTAGGTTATTATTACCATTAGCCTGCTGATTAGCCTGGTCAGTACTAAGAAGAGTTTTTATACACAAACTTGACATTACTGCTCTCAAACCCAACTGTATGTGTTCTTAAATTAAATGGTGGCATTTTACATAACACTATTAGTCATTATGGTGGTGGGTGGTTTGTACGTTAGCATTAGCTTGGTGAGTTTCATTCCTTGCTCTTTTCTACCTCCACCCCCTTAAACAAATTTTGGCATTTAATCTCAACAATCCAGATGGCAACGTCTTACTCAGGGCTCAAAAATAGCATCCACAAACCAAGGTGGAATCAAGGAAGCCTAATCTACTATTTATATACAATCTATGATTAAAGCAAGTCATAAATTATAGATATAATTCCTTATGGATGTGGGTCAAAAATGACCTGACAGAGATTTTATCTTCTAAATGTTTGAATATTCCAGACATTCCTCCCTTAAGTTATTTTTGATCATCATAAATCTATTTTACTTTTTAATTCTTTTAGTAAAAATCATTTTTGGGCCTTGTTACTGCCATGTTTTTTGATGACTGGCTGAGATGCTTGCTATATCTTTGAAATAATTTATTTAATCATGTAACATTACACATTTTTTGTCCCTGACTTACTACAAGTCATTATTTGCATTTCCCATTCTTACTTTATGAACCAAAATACTTTACTTCCGTACTGCAAGTTTCACTTTGAATTTTATATTGAAAATGTATAACTTATCACTTGTAGTTTGTATGTGTCAGGTTAACACATAGTGACTTACCAATCTCTCTCAGGTAAAAATTCTTTTCATATTTCTCCAGCCGGGAGAAGCTGTATAAGTAAACTGTGAGGGAGATGCGATGCTGTTCCTCTTCAATTGGACAGTTGTCATTCTGGCACTGAACTCCTAGTCCGTCAGCATTCAACTCACAGGGTATCACTACAGAATTACTGGATGAAAGACAAACTAGTTGGTACAGTACCAGCCAGAAAATGGTAAAGCAGAATACTGCACTAAAACATTCAAAGTCACTGTATATTTTCAACATGACAGTAGATTTAAAGATCCCATCCAGACATATTATAAAACACAACAATAACATTCAAATAAGGATTTGTGTTGTAAATGCATCTCCTCTAATTCTCTCATAAATGTCGTCTGAAGTCCTACACTGCAGGGATGACTGCAAGTTTTACACAGAGAGTGGCATACAAGGTTACAGCTGGTAAAGGAGTTTAAAAAGGACTGTTTCAACTTCTTTGGTGAGGAAAAAAGTGAGCAAGGACAGGGTGTACTGTGACATGTACTCAGACAGTTAAAAAGTAGCCAAATATAGAACGTTTCCATCGTCTGTTCCTGTACCAAGCATCGTCTGAATACACTGGGAGAACTACACCCTTCCAACTTCATATAAAATAGTATATGAACAACACACTGAAGGGTATGAACATTAATGCTGTGTATTAACCTCACTGTGTATATTTTTAATGTCAGCAGCTCAACATATTATCTTTTCTCTGTGATCTCACTTTACTTTGTGCTTTATCTTGTTGTGTTTGTTGTACATAGTATGCATGGATGTTACACCAAAGGATTGCTTCACTGGCGACATACAATGCATATGTGTTTGTTATAATGTCAGCTGTGAAATATTTGTGTCTCCTGATTAAAGAGTCAAATGTATCAAATATATCTGCAGATAGCATTATACTCTGAAACTAAAACACTGCTATGAATGAACACAAAGAAGACATGTCCCTGAGTAAAGGAGGTACGACTACTAAAATGTATCAAACGTTTTTAGTGTATAATAATCAACTTGTGGTTAAGTTAAAGTTTTGTCCTCACCGATGTGCTTTGACAAGGAGCACGGCAGCGTTGGCGCGGGTTCTTCTTTTTGTCCAGCTGCAGTGAAAGCTGCCTGTGTAGTTCAGTGCTGAACAGTGGATGTGACCTACAGAGCCAACACCAACATTGCACTGTTAGTCACCTGAGTTAAAGTTGCCTGAATAAATCATATCCTTTTACATTTTTGGCTGACTCAGTCTCAGCTGTACACCTTATCAAATACTTTAATCTTCAAAGACACTTTAGTGTGTCACAGGCATACTTACTGAAAAGACTGATGATCTATCTGACCTTATTTTGAGGGTTTTATTATTCATGCTGGCTTTCATTTGGCTGACAGTGATTTTTCTGCTATGACAAGTCATACAAAGGCCTATTCTTATTAGGACAGAGGATCTGCTGAAATTATGTAACTCCAATGTACTTCCTGAATAGAGATCTAATCAACCAGACTTACTGAGGAAGGTGCACTCAGTCCTTCTCTAGTGTTTCAGAACACTTTGTATTAATATGTATTAGATCATCTTTATAAGCTTCCAAAAACAAACATGAGAAATAATGTCATCTCATGGCACAAAACAGGACAAAGGATGGTGTTTTCTTAAGTAACACTGCCAGTGCTTTTAGGCTTTTCACACCTTCTTGCAATTTGTTAAAGGTAGTAAAGAGCTCATAAAAATACTTAATATATCATATAAAGTATAATATATCGTTGGCTCACTCTGTCTATATTGGTTCTTAATGGGGTTTTTTTGGCATTACACAAAGGCAGCAAAATAAAACAGATACGTCATAAAACTGCCATCAACAAATAAAAATTAATTTGGTATATAAAACCAAATAAAAGGAGATTGAAGACAGTTCAAGGAAATTACAACTCAAATAAAATCAGAATCGGTTTCTTCCATTTCCAACATGAGAGAGCCTCCTTTTGTCTCCTTTCTTTTTATATTTGCTAAACTGTTCATCTTATCTCTTGGCTGCTGTCGGCTTCTCTTCTGTCTGGTTCTTCTCATCTTATCTCCCTCTCCTGCTATCTATCCAGGGTTACCTCCTGCCCAATCCAGAAGTACAATGAATCTTTTTCTCCACAGTGTATATGCTGCACATTGACCGTCTTTCTATTCTCCCTCCCCTCGCTCTTTCCACACTCGTTATTTTTAATCATCTTTTTTTTTTTATTTTTTTTTAATTTACCTTCTTCAGTGGATTTTTCTTCCAGGATGACAGTCCTGTTTTCTTCTAGTTGAACCATGATCACAGTATGGTTCAGATACTGTCCATTTGAGCTGAGGTGACAGGTGTAGTTTCCTCCATTCATTTCCTCTACCAGAACTGAAACCTGGTTCCCCTCCACACGTGGACTGAGGTCTTCGCCTGAAACAGGGACATGAATATATATTATTATATAATCTAGAGACAAAACATATGACTGCTGTCTAAGAGTTATGATATCATGTCCAGTTCTGAGGTGTTTCTTAGATGAAATACAAGATAAATTTAACTGGAACAATTACAGAGGAAATTAACTTGTGAGAATGATGGTGATTAATAAAAGGATTACATATGTCAACCTTCTAAATGTTTACCAGCAGATGAATTTGCTGTCAATGTCAAATCTTAACCCATAAAGACCCAGTGGTACTTCTATGGCAGCTCCTAACTGAATCTCTCTCTATTTAACCTTTCTTAAGCGATTATCACCATTTATTATTATATTATCTTATGTAATTTAACATTTTTACAGTGAAAATCAGGTATTTTCCTATATTTATTCCACTGATTATGTAGATGTTCATTAAAGCTTAGAGTAAACTCAAAGGTTATTATATCAAAAGTGACTTTTTCAGCAAAGATATCATAACTCCGTGGGTTTTACTGGTGAATTAATGTTATAGAAGATGACGGTGTTTCTACATTCACTACGGAGCCTCTGAACGTCCAAATGGGTCATATCTGATGACCATGAAAAGATGACAAACTGCATTTTACCTGAAATATTTCAACATATTGATAAGTTTAGTGGTTCAGACATTTTAGATCAGTAGATGATTTCGCTCCCCCATTAACTGTTTGGGTCTTAATGGGTTAAAAAACAAATTAATTTGAGAACTTATGGTAAAGTTTTAAATGTATGTTTTTAGGATGTTTCAGGTTTATACCCTCAGGTGAAGTAATTAAAACCATTATGTTACTTTTCAGTATTTTTAGTAATCTGTAAATGTAAAGATCATATTTCAAAAGTATCCTTCCCAACACTGTTTCTATCACTGTAGCAGTAGATGTATATTTAGAAGCTATAGTATTACTATGAGTAATATTAATTGCTTTAACAGTTGTATTACCATTTCTTTTCCAAAACACAGGCTGGTTTTGATTATCTTCTCCACAGGTCAGAGGGACGAACACCCGGCTCGGCACACCATAATGCACCTTCAGAACCACAACTATTTTAAACACAGACACGCAATGGGAAGAATCATTAGTGTATTTGGAAAACAGCTTAAAGTAGTGAAGGCATCAGTATGAAGAAAGAGGGATTACCAACCATTATCCATCAGAGTTTCTATTTTTTCTGTGTGGCTTTCAGCGCGAACGGAGCACTGGGCCGCACACAGTATTAGAAAGACAAATACACGCATCTGGAGAAGACAACAAGTGAATTAAACCTGCTCTTTGGAGGAGTGTAAAATACAAAGCATCTGGAAAAGCAATGGAGGACTGTCAGGATGGAAATAAAAAGCATCAGTATGGAGTTTGAAAAGTATTTAGGGTCTTACATCTGATAAAATACAGTACGTCTTCCAAGTTCAGCTGTATTTCAATCACTGCTTTCTTTAAAATAATTGTCTTTAATATTAAAATAAAATATACACTGATATAACACTGTGGATGGAAAAAAAAAGAAAAGATCATACCTTGAAAGCTGTTCTCGAATTCTCACAAGTAGTGAAAGATGAGCTCATACCAAAAGGTGAGTTTACCACTCTGGGTCTGTGTTCAGTTTGTCTGTGTAAACCCTACAGACACTCATATTTATATGGACAGAAGCAGAAGGCTGTAAAAACCCCTAACCCATAGGAGGAACTGCCTGATGTGTGTAAGTGTGTGTGTGTGCAGCCAAACACTCAGGATCAGTGCGTGTGAAAAATGTCACTACCTGAAAGGGCCGATGATGTATCAGGTCACGATATTATCCATGACTGGAAATACCACAGGACAATATGAAATACAGCTGATAGTTCATCGCATTTCGTCATCTGTCTCTGGATCCTCTTTTCATTTAAAAAGGATGGATAAAGTTCAACATATACTGTATTCCATTGTGGAAAGTGTGTTTCTGCAGTGACACTCTGACCACTATAGAGAGGAGGAGGGTGGGTGGGGTAAAAACCATAAAAAGATACAGAAACCTCTGGAAAGGGAACTGGAAGAGCACAGGGTTTGCACATGACACATCACTTAAAACTTCACAGGTACTTCTGACCACAGTCATAAGAGTTCAAAGGAACAAGAAAGCAAAAGAGTTTACAATGATGCCTCCATGGAAAATGAAAGAGGAATAAACTCAGCGAGATGGATAATAAAAGGAAAAGCTGCCCATATAATTTAGAGTTTTATAGGTGAAACATTACTCAGAGAACTTTAGAAATGAGGTGTAAGTGAGACATTTGGGAGTTACCTGCACAGAGCCTTCTGATTTATGAAGGACTTTCCATTGTTTGTTCAGCTCCAATCATAATCACTAACCTTTGACTGTTGCAGTGTGTGTGTGTGGCCTGTAGACTATTTCCTATAAAGACTAACTCAGTAAAGGGGGGTCTTCTCAGCATACAGCAGCTCAAGACTTGCGGGGGCAAAAAAAAAGTAATAGATGACTATGTGAGCTTTGTTGTTTCTTATAAAGGCAACTGTACATCAAATCATACCTTGACCATGTTGCTCAGAAAAGAAATGTGTTCGGTGTGTGTGGGCACAGCTATTATAATACCAGTCTTTTCATCTGTATTTTGTTAGTGACAAAGATAGTGGTTTATTTGAGACCACGGCCTGAAGCAGGTGTGACATTCTTTAGTCATTTCCAAATAATAGCGACTAACCTATTTCAGATTATTAGACTCATCTTATCTCATTGCATCTACTTCCCTGGCTTGGGGCTTCTTTCAAAAGCAGCCATGTGTGTGTCATTGGCACTCCTTCTTCCTCTAAATAAAATACACATACGCTTATTTGATAGGGGATTGTGTGCCTGATGCGCAGACATGGAAAAAGCTCCTTCCTCATTCCATCACTGGTTGACATTTATGTTTGATTGTTCTCGAGCTGGGAAAGTCAGCCTGCGGCGCTTGTATCACATTGTACTTGGGAGCTTCTTGTTCTGTAGAAGGCTTTACATCATAATGTAATTTACACTTTAAACGTAAAAGAAGGAAGAGGAAAGGAAGTCAGATATCAGAGAAAAAGAGGAAGCTGAGGCGTTATAGTAATGTAGTTCACCTGGAACGTTTGTGTGTCAATGATATATATATATATATATATTAGCATTATTAAATAAGAAATAAGATCTTTTAGCTGTTGAAGTCAATAGTGATATTAATTGCAAAAGTTGACTTGTTGGGTTTTTAAAAAAAATCAAAAGGTTCTTGGGTGTAAGTTAAAGCTACAGTAGGCAGAAAAAGGAGTTTATTACAGCTGTCAATCTGTTTTTACGTCCCTTTGATGTTAAAACAAGTGATAGGAAACATGTTGTCAGAATAGTGGCTCAGTTATAAAATAAAGTCAGTAACTGGTTTTGACATTTTCAGTTTGTGTGGTATGTTCAGATATGTTTTGTACATAAGATGCCCTTCCCTGAAAATGCCAAAGTCTCTCATAACAGACTATATTTTGTTTCCTGAATATAGAACTTATAGTGACATATACTCAATGACATCTGTAAAAAACACCTACTGAAGGTTTAAGTTAAAAAAATATTAATAATTGCAATATCTGTAAATAAAGAGCTCCTGAAATATAGAGAATAATATTTAAAAAGGAATGTGTCAATTAAAATATATTTTTATGGTACTGAATTGGATCTTGATAGACTGTTAGAATGTGCAGTGTCTAAGTCATCTGACAGGCCTTACATATTTTAATTTCTCTATCTACTATTATGGATATTAAATGCCAAACATCCATCTTCTGAAGTCTGTGCTCTGCATTCAACCAGTCCTCCTATCTGAGAATAATCAAAGGCACTAATCAGTGTTGGTGTTTCTGAGTTCACTAATGTGTTGTAAGCAAACTGTGGTAAATAAAAAAAACAAAACTCAAAGCAAAGATTCACAGAGTAATAGAAACAAAGATTAGGTTTAATTAAAAACACTATTTTTAATCAAAATATGCAGCTGTGTTTCTGATGTCCATCCGTTTGTCTTATGAATATGCGTGGTTGTGTCATGGTCATGAATGAATACGATAGCACACACACACACACACACACACACACTTATTCTGTCACTCACACACACACACACAAACATAGACTGACTTATTTATGTTTATTAATGATTGTTCTGTGAAGCAGGATGAAATAAAGAACCTAATCCAGCAGCATCTTGGTAAAATGTCCAGTCACACCTCCTGTTTGCAGTCTCTTCAAAAAAAGGGAGGTCACATCTTTTTAACTGGTGATACCAACAGCTGAGACAAAGCTCATGTAACCCCCATATCATGATCTGATCACAAACAATAAATGCCTGAATAAGTGTTGTGACAGTTAAACTATTTTTATTCTTTTCTTTCTGAATGATCCAAGCTGAAATGTATGCATTGAAATGTATATATAACCCTGTAGCCTAAAAAAACACAACCAATTCTGCTGACCTAGCTTTGCCAAAGAGCAGAACTCGGAAAGAAACTGAGAAACACAGAAACATTCGCACACCAGTGTTGCTAAGAAAACCCTTTAAGCCATCAGACACAGTTCTCTTTTTCTTGTTGTTTGGTTTCCATAGGAACAGTTAAAAAGACTTCAAAAAAGGTCAAAATTTCAACATGTAAAACCAAAAAAGAAGAGCCTTTTCTCAATTCAGAGAGTCCTTTTGCTCCAGCAGACAGGCAACCCCTGTTCGATCAAAGACCTTCTCAGCATTGCTTGCAAAAACAACTGAGAAGAGAGGACAAGAGAAGAGAGAAAATGAAGAAAAGAGAAGAAACCAAAACAGAGTCAGCATTTCTTTCTCTTTCCTCCCTTATCATCCTCTTTCTTTGAGTCTGCCAGCTCATAGCTAAGCCCGCCTCCAGGCTCGAGGTTTGGGGCAGTTAGTTCTCCACAGGTGTGGGTTCTTGTGATAGTGCAGCCACTCCTTCACCTTCCACGGGACCAGAGGCCCCTTGTGTATGTCCTGGAGTGGATACAGGCGCTGGTGGCTGGCTGAGGATGACCTGCACTACGTAGTCTCTGGAGATGTTGAGCTGGTCCAAGCGCAGCCTGTCTGTAAGCGGCCGACCTGAGAAGAACCAGCGCTGGGTTGTGGCGGGTACGCCCTCCTGACTTTGTAGACGCCGCTTCATCATGCCCACTGTGTCTGTAGAGCGGACCGCCAGCCTGAGGTCACGTCCGGTGGAGAGTCGTAGGCGAAGCTGGCACTCCCCTCCTGAGCCCGGGTCGCTGGCGCTGCCCGTGGACGGGTCCCCGGCCCCGGAGTCTGGATCGGATCCGTCAGGCTCATCGGAGCGTTCCTCTATCATGTTGACGGGAGGGGAAAGGCAGTAGACGGGTAGCTGGTATCTGTTCCCCAGTTCATCGTAACATTCAGTCAGAGCTCCTGGAAGACGGACATAAAAAAAAAGTCAGCGATCGAAGACGTAAAAATGACTGCTGTTCACTTTTATTGTCTGTCAGTTATGAGAACAGTATATTTTCAGCTTCATGGTACATTTTAAAATTTCTAAATCTAGTTTGATTTTTGTCATTTCAGACAGTATGAGTACATTGGAGTACAAACCCTCTTATGTCAGGGCTTTATAATGTTTTTCTTTTTGACTTACATTAAACAGAAAATCCAGTTACCTGCAGTTCCATAAAATGTCTCTGAAGAAATGTGAACTGGATCAATTTAATTATTTTAGTGATTTCTTTGCCCATTATAAGTTAAACTACCAAGCCTGGCTAATACTTGTTATTGTGTTTTATTAAAGTCTATCAGTTCAGTCTTTATAGTCACTTTTCCTTTGAATTTTTAAAAATTATTGATGAGATTCCTTATATGTCCTTTTGGAGACATTACTTTTGGTTTTCTGTAAATACACATAAACTACGAGACACCCCGTTACTCTTACTGCAACTTTACACATTAGAAAATAGTTTAAATGTTTTTTTGACTGGATTTAATAAAGACATGCAGTACAAATATACTGACTTTGTGCTGCATGTCTTTATTAAATCCATTATTTACTAAAGTTTGTGGTTGATGTAATGCTGAAAAAAAAACATTCGTCTCAAATGTCTTAACCCATTTTGTCCTGGACATGGATGTGATTGATAGGACAAGAAGTTGTATAGAGGACAGGGAGCGTGTGCTATGAGACAGACCTTTTCTACTTTTATTAGTTTATTTGGAATTACAGGAGGAAGGCATGGCCAGAAAATACTATGCGATTTTGCAGGATGCAGCTGAAAACTGCTGAATTTGATGTATTATTTCTGTAATGCTATGGGCTTTACACATGGGAGATCATTTTCAGTCCATAAAAATAATTTTAAAATCATTATTTATTGTCACACAATTGATTTCTTCAGTAAGTAGCCATGTAATTGCCACTGAGGTGAAATAAACCCCTTCAGGGTGATGCCTCTGCCAACGCATGTTATTCATAATTTACTGAAGAAACTCAAAGACAACTTGGAACCTTCAACTAGAAGGAGTCACGTACCAACTGCACCACTAAACCTCTTCTAAGCGCATTGTGAGAACTGTAGCTGGATTTCAATTGAACTTAAGCTAGCACTTTTTACAGACAAAACCTCCTATTTTTACTTATACTACACCATAGAGTTGAAATACCTAAATCATTTCTCTTTTCTGAGAAACACTGTTTTTAAAGTAAAAATTTCACTACTTTTCTTCACTGACAACCAAGTTAATGAAAATTTTGACATTCATTCATTATTTTTTATATAAATTTTCCACAATGTCTCAGTCTTCCCTGGTGTGAAGCTATGAAAACACGGTTAACTTATAGTCTATTTATCTAAACCTCATTGAAAGTAAAAGTTTAACATCACAATCTCATTTTTTGAAACACTGTAGAATTCTATGAATATTAATTATTAAATATTAATGTAAGTCAACATAAGGGAAAAAAACAGCTTACAGTGAATCACAGTAATACAAATAGTTACCAGCTAAATTAATAATAAGTATATACAAATAATAAATAAGGTCTGATTTTGACATTAATTTGATATATACATTTAAGACAATTGTGCTCCTTTGTCTATTGTCATTACCACACTGATGGACTGAAAATGAAAGTTTCACATCACTTCTTTCCAAATTCCAAGGCAAAAACCTGACTCTGATTCACAGATAAATTGGAGAAATGAGAGTTAAGACTCATAATTCAACAAACACTTGGAATTAATAAGCATGTAAAAAGGGAAAGTCATGTGTCTTGCAGAAATACATTAAGAACACTATGTCATTGCTGACCTACTGTGTTTCAGACAGGGAGAGTCAGGGACAGACAGGGAAATAAAATGTAGTGAAGAGGTCAGACTATTCCGAAAACAGAAACTTAATACGGCACAACGAGCAGGGGGGCCCCCAGGGGTCCTAAAGGGGATTTCAGACAGGTCCCCTAAACCACAAGTGTTTAGTATCAACACTTTTGATTCCTGAGAACACATCAATAAAGTAACAATATTGTGACAGTGGGAGTTTCCATGTTAAGTATCCAAAAAACAGCACATTTGTTGTAATATTTGTCCCTTTGTATTTGGAAAAAAATAACAAGAACGTCTGTGTTTGAAAGTTTCCAAGATTAGAATTGAGTAATTAAAGACAGGCGTGAAAACACGCACCTACATGTCTTTTCTGAAAGCAAAGCTCAAAAGGTCAAGGAGACACGAGTCACCTGAAAAAGAACATTAGACAGAGACTGAGGTAAGTCAGCAGAAGCCCACAGTACGCCACTTTCTACTTTGTAGATGACAGCTGTTGTGGTCAAGTTGAGGGCAGGCCAACAGTATGCCTCAGGACATGGTTTACCAGAGTCAATGTGTGACCAAGAGAGTAGGAGGTGGGAAAAGAGAGTGAGAGTGTCACGAAACTTAGTGTGATATATGTAGTAATGTGGATAACATGGGTACAACACCTCTTACCAGCATTCACCAAAAAACACTGGGGGTGGAAAAAGACCTAAAACAATATGTACGCAGACTCTTCCAGCTTACTGATAAATAAAAACAGTGACATCCTGCATTTAAGCCACTTTACCGCTGACATGGTCAAACATTTGAGTACTATTTAAGATTCTGGTGGTTTCACAGTAAATCATATTTTCTTTGTACATTTTTATGGCTTTTAGCTCTGAGAGGAGCACAACGAATTAAGGCTGTGTGATAGGATTACATTTTTCATGTCAGTCGATACTGATAATTACCATGATAAATGTCATTATTTCTTCCCAGTTTAAAAGGCAATTTTTGGTTCTGAGTGAAGGCCCTTTATGTTCTAAACATGGCAAACACTTCCACAATCTAGCAGCAGAATATCCAACAAAAACATAATGGAACGCTAGTTATTTAGATGCAGTTATATAAGGATAATTATCGCTGCTCATATCCAGAAAAAAAAAAATTAAATCACAAAATATTACCAACCTTGCATCGCTACATGACATAAAATGATATTATAATAGCAACAATCAGCTCCACATAGAATATAATAACATTTTAATTTCATTATAAAATGAAAGATTTCATTATATACAAGATGAAATTAAAATGTTCAAGTGCCATGTAATATTGGCCTGCCCCATAAAATTATACATGAAGGAAAAAAATGAGCATGCACAGTAATAAGTGTCTGTTCACAGTACACTGTACGCAGTACTCCACAGCACTTCCACTGTGAATAATGTATATAATTTCCATCCTGATGAAATGCTACACGTTGGAACATGGTATATGAAAAACATCCAACAGAAAATGAAAGACACTAAACCAGTGCATCCACTATACCACCCAGCACTACTACAAATGCTTCTTCTGTGTAAATTTCACAGCAGGACACAGCTGAATAGTGATTGTAGCCAGTGTCAAAAAAGTACAACAAACATCACTACAAAAGTAACTGTATAAATATGTTTTGGGTGTGAATATGCCTGTGGATATCACTCTTTTTCTTCTTCTGTTTGGCTCCACCTTGGTGTTTACCTTACAGTGGTAGAATGCTAATAGTTTCCAGGTGCTGTTAAAGCCTTCAGTTGTGGAATTTCATTAAACAACAAGACTGGGGGAAAAAATGTGTGCTACAGAGTACAAGTCTGCACCAAATGAACAAGATTACATTTTATGGTCAAAGCAAGAAAACATTTTGTTTACAGGAGAAATACTTTCTTGCTTCATTTCTGCTTTGCAAGGCCACCCAAAATTACAGTAGGTGGAGTTGTTCGTCCTTAAAACACAAGGCCCTGTAATGATGCACAACAACAGACGTGATGTTTTCATTTGTTGTTGCTTGGAGAGACTCCAGCATGCAGCCTACTGACAGCTATTTCTTCAAACAAGTTACAGTGTTCCTCTCACACAGTCACGTTTGAGGACTAAAGAGCAGGTTCATTTCCAATAATATTTAAGACAACAAATTAGAAGGACGGAGGTGGAGAAGAAGCAGAAATGCTGAGCTAAAAAAATTTAATGCTTGGTCCAGACTAGAAGCAGATCAGATTTGTTTCTCAATCTGAAATAGAGTGCCCACATTGTTATTTGCTATCTGAGTGACATATTGTGGTAACGTAGGCATCAGTAATTATGTCGCTGCACTGGTTTTCATGACTTCTCATTCTTTGACTGAATAGAATTCTTGTACCTAAGTGCCAGTAGATGTCAACAGACTGTTTTTCTCCTTACTGTCCTCTTCAGCGCTCTGTTAGTAACAGCATCGATTCTGCTCAATCTGGACTTGACGTCATAACACTTTGTCCTGCAAGTTGTGCACAAGACACTTTGAAATCTGTTTGAAATGACCAGAGCGTGAAAGACACATCTGTAAAAATCCCATTCAAACCACAAATGAAACCAGGGTGGAGGGAAGAGCAGTGAGATGACTTGCTGTCCAGACTTTGTAAAATGAATATGGATATAATCTGGGTGTGGCGGAAACGGATTTGGGCCGCCAGTCTGGATAAGGCCTATGCCTCATCTGGACAACACAACAACACAGGAAAGTCAAAGTTTAACTGACGAAGGGGGATCATTAACAGCTTTTATATGAACCGCTTATCTCAATAGTCCCACAGTGATCTTAGATCTTCTAAACTAAATGAGATGAACTCTATTTTCTTTCTTGCACTGCAGACCTAGATGAGTAGGATGATTTAGTGGATAAGATCTGCCACTAGACCCACCCTGTTTTCCTCCAAGCCTGACAGCCTATCACACCAAAACATCTTTAACACAGATGGAATCCAGCCCTTTAATAGCTTGTGATCATATAAAAGTAATTAATTATTAATCTAGTTTCATTTTTAAGACGGTGCAAAGAAAGCCAAGAGTATATTGTCTGTGCAAAACTGGAATGGTGAGAACTAAATTTTAAAGAGTAATTACAGGCTTAATCATTCCCTTGGCTGTAATCTGGGCCATCATGAAGATGATGTGAATGTGAGTGGGAAAAATGTTCAAAGTTTCCTGTCTGCGGCTTTGTAGTGGAGTGCTGGTGAGTGAATTGATGACATCAGGCTCAGGGAATTCACAGCTGCAGCTCAGCAGGATCTGATCTGACCTGGCCAAACTGACAACAGGGAAACAGTACAAGATATTGACTACATTTACGGCTGTAAAAAGCCCGGCTACACCTAGAATTCCTCAACTGGTTGCATCTATGACGTCTAGTCTACCTGGTTTTCCACTCAATAAATCTATCAACCTTTTGGAATTTACCTGCAAAAAAAAAAAAAAAGTGCCAGGTAATGCCAGTAATATACGTCAACAGGAATAAACAATGATCATAAGTAAGATATGGCTTACCACTGTGTTATGTGTTGTTATTATAACAGGACTAAAGACAGATGCCTTACATTCAACATTAACATCTTTTTCAATAAGAGTCAATTTTCCCCTCTGCTTCATATTACAGGTGCTGAATTGACATATTCATAACTATTAACTATGACATTTGCTCTCTGTGAGGGCACACATTTTCATGCGAAAGTCTTAAGGAACAGGTGAAAACTGCATACTTCAGCACAAACATGTGTCCGAAACTCAGATACGACATGTTCATAACAAACAGATACCTTTTCAATATGACAGATGCCTTGAATAACACTGAAATAAAATGAACTTGCGATAAAGAGAATGAAGTGTATCTACAAGATAGATGGTGCTAAAATAGCTGGTAATTGCTGTGTGGTGTTGCTGACTTCCTGAATCTGAGCCATGTCTGTTGTATTGATTTTTTTTTTTTCTTGGTGCATTTCTGGAGGTGCACTATTTTTGGTATTCTTATACAGCCAAATACATCATTTAATCCTACTTTCAGAAAACCAAGGACAAGCTCCATTCCTTTTTTATTTATTGATCTGTTTAGCTGAAGCCTAAACTAAAGAAAGCAGACGGCATTCAGACAAACATAAGAGGTTCAGCATCTTGAACTGTTTTCAACTCCAGACTCACGAGATGTTACTTGGAATCAAGCCCAAAATCACTTAACATTCAATTGTTGGGCAAGAAAGCAAATAGGCAGCACACGAACCACTCAAGAAAACAGAAAACCAACAGCATGACCCACACCGTACATTTCCTGTTTATGAAACTTCAACGGGACATCTCACTTTACACTTCCTGTGCAGTCCTTATTAAGACTCCTATTAAGACTACATCATCTCTGTTAATCTATTAAAACAGTGACACAAATGTACATTTGTCCTTGGCATTACAAACACATCTCCACAAGAGTTGCTTTTATTAAAGCAAGACTAAAAAAATCAACTATTCATAAAAAGGTTTAGTAACATGGATGCTGATATGACAGTCTTCCTAGACCACTATGGTGTTAGAAATGATGATAACAGTCCACTCAGTTGCAGGATCATGCTTCATTATCTGCAGTGACAATGAAGACTCATAATTATGCTTATTGGTCAGGATCTAACTGTGCTCAGATCTAACTGTGCTCAGATGTATCAGGAGATATTTGTCCACTATAACTCTGCATATGTTCAGCAAAGATTAAGCATTGTGTGAAGTCCACATTCATTAGTCCACTGTTTTGGTTTGGGCTTTCAATTTTGATTTGTTTAAAGATCTTGAAAGGGGGACTTCCTGGCATTGGTGCTCTACATAGACAAGTAAATCAAAAGTGTATCTGCTGCGTCTATCGCTGTGCGTTTGGAGATTTGCGTTACCGTGCGGCAGTGTAATGCTGGCCCCGTCCAGGATGGCCTGAGCCAGCAGGTGGTCATTGCTCTCAAAGGCGCTGGCCGCTGCTCGTAGCGCATCCCAGATTTCTTTCCGGCCCTCGAATGCTGGCGCTGTATCCCAGAACTCATCTCTCTTGCTACGCAGCTGGCCTTCAGTCATCGGGTAGTCACTTTTCCATTTAGGCCGCTCTCTCTTCAGGGGCTGGTTACGCCCTAGAGCCACTGGGAGAGAGGAAGGCAAGAGGAATGGAAGGATGGAGGAAAAACAAGAGACAGCAAGGCAGATGGAGGGGAGAGAAGAGTAGGAGGGGACAGATAATTAGTTACAGGAAAAAAGAAAGAGAAAAGATGGAGTAAATGGAAAGACATAGCGGACGTACAAGGAAGGTGTACACAGAACCAGGAAAATAACACAAAGAGGGAGTAGCAGGAGTCCCGTGGATGAGACATAAATTTGTGGTTGTGGTAGTAAAGAGAGGGAATGACGGGAGAGGACAGTGGGTGTACATGAGAGAAACAAAGAGAAAGAATGTTAGGAATGTTGTCTGAACCAATACATCTGCTTGTATATTATCTGTATACACACAGTATGAGTAGAGCTGAAGAAGGAATTGTTTAATAACTACACCAAGTAAAAAGATTAAGGCTGTATCTCCATCTGCAGCAGACTGGAGATGAACAACACCATCTGGATCATGACTGATGGGGACAACAGGTACAGAACTGTGTGTGTGACGGAGACAGAGGACAAGAGGGAGGAGGACGATGGTTCAAGGTGTTGAGTTACACCTGCTGCCGGTACACATGTACTCCGGTGATCACATGGCACTGCCTGACAACATCACCCTTAGACTGTTTGTAGTAAATAAGACCTTTAAATGTCTTGACTGTTTAGACTTACTTTGACTGTTTCCATATTATGCAGTGCAACATGTATCAAGTATATACTAACACCTTCCACATGGCTTGTGAAGACACTAGATTATAGTATGTGTCAAGAGTCCTGGGGTAAATGAGGTCCTTGGTTGCTAAAAATGAGACTGGAAAGTTAAGAGGTGCATGTGGAGACGTGCAGGTACAACAGCAGTGGACAGAAACAGACAACAACCTATATGAATATATTTATGGGTAAAGAATCTGTGATATAAATGCGGTTATGCAAAATGTCAGAGGCAGCATTTACCAACTATGAGAAAAACTCTGTACTATAAAATATTCAGAAAAGCATTTAGGACTTGAATCTTGCTCATAGCGAATACACAAAAAAATTGGTTTCTTTATCTGCATCTGCAAGTGTATTACCCTCAACTTGGCAACACATTCATCCATTTCTGTATCTCATCTGTCTGCCCTTAAGATGCTCATTCACCTCTACACTGCTGCCTACTTGGCAGACATTTCTGATATTCCATCGAGTTGTATGTGGACCAGAAAATATGTAAGCAGAAAAAAAAATCACTTTGCATGAAATTGGTGAATCCAATTATGACATCTGTTTTAGTGAAAACCGAGATGAATTTACACGTGTTCAGGTCTAACGATCTTGTCTGTGTTATCTTCAAGCAAGGTGTCAAATAACAGCTGTTTGGCTTCTTCTGTTTTAACACTGCAGGGCGTCTTGTTACTAAACACACTACTCTGGAGCTCTGGGTATCTCTGACATCTGATTATAAAGACTGGTAGGAAGTCTAGGCAAAAAAAAATAATTTGGACAGATGTCGAGGAAACAAGGCAGTATCTCCACATCTCTGTTATGCGACTCAGTAACTCAACAGTGTATCTAATATGTTATAACTCAGTAAGCAGCAGAAGAATCCTTACTGATCTCAAATAATCAGTAAATAAGTCATCAGCATCAGCAAGAATTAGACCACTAGTTATATCCATCTGATCTCTTCTGGCCTTTCTTAACTACTTTTAGTCAATGTCCTAAAGCCATGATAGCTGAACGAGTGGTTATTAATATGTTGTTGCCTATTAAGTTATTTCTTGCTGATCTATCATGTAATTGCAAATACACTTGCACTCATACTCAGTTACTTCAAAGTGTCCCAGAACCTTAAGTGCTGCTTTTCCTTGCTCAATAAAAACAGTGATCTTTATCTTTTCTATTCTATTTTATTCACTACTCTTTTTGTTTACATTGTTTTCAGGCCTTGATCACTGTTACAAACATACTTCCTTTGCCACAAAGCTGGAAGCTGGAGCACCCTTTAAGTTTTGACACCATCCCTCCTCTCCTCTAAAACTCTCAACAATACTACACATGCTCCAAACACATCGCCTATGCAAACACTCCATAAAAACAAAAGCCTCACAATAGCCTTAAGTGCAGCGTCTACTAAGCTAACACGAAAAACAGCCAAAGAGCCCAGGCCATAATTAAAATCAGTCTGCATCACTCCTGTGCGTACCCTTGCATGCCATTGCCGTCTGTGACCCATATTTGTTATGCAGAAAAGCTAGCAAGCTAACTGGGCTACGTTTTAGCCAGCTAGCTGAGTCAAAGAACAAAGGGTGGCAAGCGTCGCACAGTTAATATCCCGACTTTATAAAGTATCGAACAGACGAGGCGTCATTGTCGCTTCGAGGCCCGCTGAGAGGAGGGGGATACCGGGGAGGGCTGCCGTGTCTGTCTCCGGCTCCGTCTGGCTCGGGTATAAAGGAAGGAGAGAGGACCTCCAGCCAGGACAACATGCTTAAATTCCCAGAGGAAACCCACTTCAAAAGCCACCCTCGCGGGCAGTAAAAGGCGTCGAGAAGCCGCGTAAGTTACCTCCAGTGCCGTCCGAGTTCTCGTTTAAGCTGCCCGAAGAGTCGTGGTGGCTCCCGACACAGCCACCCATGGATGTTTCGGCGAGCAGCCCGGGCTAGGTAGCTCACCCCCCGGCCCACAGCTAGAGCTACATCTACTAGCCCCTCTCTCTCGGTTTTCCTCTTCCCCCTCCCCTTCTCTTCTTCCCTTACTTCCTTCCCTCTCTGCCTTTCCCTTCCTTTCCTGCCTCCTCGTTTCCTCCTATTCTTCCTTCCTTCCTCCCTCCCTTCCTTCCTTCCTTCCTTGCCTCCTTCCTCCCCTCTTCCTCTCAGCGGGTCGCAACGGGCATCATCTTCTTCATCTGAGGGGAGGGCGGAGGAAGACAGCCGCCTCACATCTACACAAGGTGACCGACAGAAGAACAGAGGAGGAGGAGAAAGGAGGAAGACAACAAAGCAGAAGTGCACTGCTGGCCTCTGCGGCCACACACGTTTCCTTTTTACTTAAGACTCGATGATAATGCATTTTGACACAGCATTATTTAGGTTGAGGGGAGGTGTTTACTTCTCTAAACACACATAATAGATTTAGTGACTGTGTATTAGGCCTCCTGCTGTTTCTACTGGATCCACCGAATAAAAAGACTGCATGTTTTCCTCTACTTCACTGTTTCTACTTTTTTTTTTTTGTCTTTCTAGCTGGCAGTGTTTTTGTCACAACAACAGGGTGTTGTTGAGCTCGACAAAGTCAGGTTGGGAGCTTCTAGGTAGTGCCTAAAATGATCAGACAGAGTAGAATGTGAACATGAGTGAGCCTTTGCATGGATTTTATGCCTCCGCTCTCATCATAATACTTCCACTAATTCCATTTCTGCATCTGAATGCTGCAATGTTACACCAGATAAACACAGTCCTGCCTGGTCACTATCTTTAGGACTGTCCTAAAGAGACTTGAGTGTAATTTGACACATTGGCGCACAGACACACACCGTGGCACTACTGTGTCTATGCACACACACACACACACACACGTACACAAGCAGCAGCAATGGGATAGCAAGGGTAATTTTACAACAATGCTGTCTGGAATTACAATTATTTCCCATTGATTGGAACTGAAAGAAGACTGGCTCATATAAGTGTACTTGGATGCTCATCTGTGATCTAAATGATGCAACGTGCTTGACATGTGGTTGCATATTTTTGATCTAGGTCAGAGGAGATGAGTATGCTGAATCTTCTAAATATAATAAAACCCTATTGTGTTACATGTTTAGTTATTACAGTGACTTAAATAATAATAATAATAATAATAATAATAATAACTTGGCCTTATATAGTGCCTTTCATGGAAACCAAGGTCGCTTGACAAAGAAAAAAGGAGGGGGGTGGGGGGTTAAGGGTCAAAACAGGGATTAAAAGATTCTCATGTATGGGTGCTTATGAGGCTAAAAGAAATGAGACAAACTTGTAAAAAGGCCCTCTCTTTTGGTTGTGTATTCCTACTGGGATCCCAGATATAGTGTTGTTTTTCCCACTGCAACATTGTTAGACACTACAGTAAGCTGTGAAATATTCACACTGACCATTCAAAGCAGGAATAGATTGTTGACTAAACACACGCGGGAGGTGACAAGCATATACGACACTGACCTCTAGTGATATTTACAGTCACAGTAAAATTTCAATAAGGAACTGTTGTATATTAACAACAGGCTTTTGGGGATTCATAGGGCTGAACGAGCACTTATAGAAACTGTGTTTTATCTCTATATTGAGTAAAACACATATCTTACATTAAAATTTTCTCCAAATTTAATTCATACTTAAATGTAGACATCGTGCATATTTAAGTGTTTTAACTCAGTTGACATACATTATGTAAATTAAAAAACACATAAAACAAAAGCTATTTACCGTAAATAAGCGTGTGTGTTTACATGACATGCCTTTGTCAGTTATTAACTTAGTAAAATGTCTGATGCAGTTTCTCAGTTGCATGTGTTTTATCCTGTAATTTACTTTTTAAGATAGTTAAATATCTTTTAATTTTAATAAAGTGGACACAACAGTTAAACATTTACATATTTCTAGATATAGAGAAACTTCTTTGACAAAAGATTTGATCCAGAAAATGATGCAGATTCAACCAATAAATGAAAAGTGGAGATAAATGCAGCTATAAACATTTATGTGTCTTCTGCTATTGCACAATTTCACCAGTAGATGACGGTGGAGAGTTTGAAACAGCCCCAATCCAAATTACTGCTGAGATAACACGATCTTAATATGTCAGGAGAAACAACAATATCAAGAGATTTGATGTTATTTAAGGTATTAAATTAATTGGAACATAATGCTTTTAGGGATTAAATCAGTTTTTACTTGTGGCTTTGTCATCTGCCACCACACCTGTTTGTTAGTCGTTGTAGTTATGCAGAACACATGCAACAGTTTTGTTGTGATATTCAGTGCCACTGACATACATGCCTGCAACGTCATGGCTGTTATGACAAAACAGCAGAAAATAACACTGTCCACTGAGACAACAGTGACACTGCCCGTCTCCTCTGCAGGCACTAAACTCAGCACAAAGTTAAGTTCCTGAAATAGAAAAAAAAGAAAGAAAGGAAAAAAAACAAGTGACTATGTTTTTTCAATGAGATTCCCTTTGTTTGAAGATGGACACTTCTTGTCATTTCTCTGCAATCTCCCACTCCATTGTTCTTTTTGCTATCTAAACCCCTTCTCCTCTTTCTTTGGCCTCTTCTGGCTCAATCTCTTTCATCAAGCAACAAAACATCTGACACGGGGATTAATAGGTTTGCCATTGATTTATTTGTAACTGTCCGACTCCTGCTTTCGCACTGAGTCGTCAGCCTTACATCTGCCACATTATCTTTTCTGATGCTGCAGTTCTATTTGTCTGCTAATTTAAAGATGGTCACCTACCCCATCTGTGTACAACAGAGGACAAGATAGTGCAGCCATTGATTTACCGTTTACAAGCAACCTGCAAGTCTAGACCTATGGGCACATAATGTATTTGATGGTGAGGAACTACGCAGTGTGTATTCCTTAAACTCATTCATATCCAGTTGTGTGTGAAGCAGGCGGACAGACAGCGCGCAGCTGACAGGCCTTTCATTGATTTACTTTTACTTGATTTGTCAGATTTAACTGCAGCCCCCCCACTGATTCCTTTCCACGCCCCACTTCCTTAATAACAAAGAGACTGGTGCAGAGAAGAGACAAGGGAAAAGACGGGATTCATCAACAAGGGAAAACAGACCGTGCAGGTCCATGAGTGGTGCAGTTTGTACTAAAATCAGGTCAAGTTGACGCTGAGGATGTAAATGACTTTTAGCAAAATGGAGCTAATATGTGGGTTTTTTCCACTTCTTTTAAAACACAACATTCACAACTTTTTATTTCAATGTCACTATTGAACAAAAATGTCATTGTGTGTATATTATGTGCAGAGGCTGAATGTGTTTTGCATCTATTTTGGCAGATTTATATATAAAAAAAAAAGAAAAAAACTGAGCTAATTAAATTTTCTAGCACATTAAACTATTTAGTTTAACAGCAGAGGGTGTCGTTTGCAGGATTTACAGAAATTTCTGTAAGAAATAACTGTTACAATTAGACATTTGTATTTACTGATGGTGTCTTTACACCACCATATTGGTCTTTTTCTACAGTAGCCCTAAGTTCTAAAAAGCTGTTTTTTTTTTTTTTTAAAGTTTGCATTTTTGCAGCCACTTACTGATCAGGATGAGGTTATACCCCCAGTAGATACCACCAAATACTGCACACAAATGTAAAATATATTTACATGTTTGTAAATTCAGTTAAAATTGACTTAAAAACAACAAATAAATGTAAATTGTAAGATATGAATATAAATAAGATTTTAACACCAGTTTGGGGTGAAAGCTGTTACTAAGTGAAGAGAATAGTGACAGAATCCGGCCCAAACTGTGCATCTGTAAAAGTCATCAGACATTTAATCATATTGTTGAGGAGGAATCAGAAGAAAGTAAAGAGTAACAATATAATTTTGTTAGAATAATTGCTTCTCCTGTTGCATCTAGTCTTAAATCACGCATCTGTTCATAGATCATTTAAGTCCTCTGTTTTATTTTCAATATAAATGTCAATATCCATGCAGCAATGACACAAATGATCAGTTACATTAAAACATGTAAAGCTCCTTATGGACCAGAATCACCTTAGGCCTGTGAGGACAACACTATGA
>JAPQRQ010000007.1:21904016-21932549 GCA_037367365.1 Apogon talboti
TCTATCTATCTATCTATCTATCTATCTATCTATCTATCTATCTATCTATCCATCCATCCATCCATCCATCCATCCATACATCCATACATCCATCCATCCATCTCTCCTCAGACACCTCCTCTAGCTCCTCTGGGCTTTCTCAGATATGACCCCTCCAGTGTGTCCTGGGTCTGCCCCGGGGTCTCCTCCAGGTTGCTCATGCCTGAAACACTTCAGCAGGAAAGCATCCTGGAGGCATCCTGACCACATGTTCCAACCACCTCAGCTGGCCTCTGTCAGTGTGGAGGAGTTACCCTCCCAGATGGCTGACCTCCTCACCCTATGTCTAAAGGAGAGCCCATCCACCCTTGTATTTGGGCTGTCATTCTTTCACTCACTCCCTGTAGCCTGTGACCGTAGGTGAGTGTAGGAACCATTTGGCTCAGCTCCCTCTTCACCATAACAGACTGGTACAGCGTCTGCTTTGCTGTCGACACCACACCAATCATCCCAGATGTTTCTTACTCTGTGACAAACCACCTAGTCAGCTCTAATATTTCTACTGTCAGATGTATTCCCCCTTTTTTTCTGAAAATAGCAGCTCTCTGCAACCAAAACTAATGCTGAGTAATACGAGCGAATCAAATCTGTAATATCTCCAGCCATAAAACTAAAACTATGTGGTGAAAGTTTAACAGTTTATAGGATCTGCACAGTTGTATGATAAGACTGTCTTCGCGTGTCTGTACAAGTGAGTGCCTTCCTTCAATTAGAAATTGTCACGGTACCCAGTGTTAAAAACTGATTATAGCCACTTTAATGTTACAAAGAAGTTCATTTTTTGGAAATCAAGTCTTTGTTGGATTGCTGACAATACATATTAAAGCCAACTGTGCGTGCCAAACTGGATGCAGGCCGACAGAAGGACGATCGGGAATATTTAATGTCCTGTGCGTTTCTGGAACTGTACCATGAACACATTCACACACACCCACACACACACACACACACACACACACACACACACACACACACACACACTGACATGCCTTACACAGTTATAGTCACTGGGCACATACTGTATGATTCTGCACACACATAGATATACATACACAGACACACATGCAGCCTGTTGCCAAGGCTATCCAGTCAGCTGGTGTGTCTCCATATGTTGCAGAATTGGCAGCACTAGAAGTGTTCAGTCTGTGAGCTACAAACCATTTCGACACATTGGGAAACCAGGGGGGCACAGTGAGAGTGCATACCGCCGACAGGACGATACAGTCCTGCAAATTCAATCAAACACCATACCACACAGCGTTGAAAAAGCAAAAAAAAAAAATATCTCCGGTGACAAATAATTCCTTTTGCAATATTTAATTGGTTTGTCCTTGGTTCATGCCCTATGTTTTATAAGCAGTGGTGCAGTTTGATTTGATTCCTGTTCTGGGTTTTCTTTGTTGCATGTCGTTACTCTCTCTGCTCTTGTTTCCTGTTTTGTCCTAAAAGTTCAGCGCAAAAGAATTTATAGGATCTAATTGCACAATGGAAAATTACATCCATAATTATGTTTTCATTGGTCGATAATCACATCAATCAATCGGATGTTGTCATTACCTTAGAATGAACCGCTCATATGTACAGGGTGAGTAGGGACCCTCCACAGAGTCGTCCATGTTTTTACTTTTTTATGGGGGTATTCCTTTGGTTGAGATCTGCAACGTCATCAGTAGATTCCACTAAATGTTACACACCAAACTCTGAAAATGAATGAATTATTACATTTTATTTATTAAGGTATTTATTTTGAGATTACAGATTACATTATGCATGTTCTTCTTAAGAATTAGAAATGCTGAAAAAATAAGAAACCAAATGCCATCTACGACATAAAAAGGCTCTTTTTTTATGCTAAGTATACAACTTTTTGTTCCGAGACAGTTTTTCACTCTGTTTCCTTCGTTATAATGAGATCCTAAAGTTGTGTGACTGCTGTAAAGCTTCATGGCTCACTCTCTTACTCTCTGACACCCTTCTGGTTCTGTCATGCATCAGTGAGACATGACATTCCTCAGACACTGTTCTTAGATCTGTATCCCATCTGTATATAAATGGTTTTACATGAAATCTTTTTTCCCTGTGTAGCTCATGGTGAGCCATTAGAGCTGTGTTTAAGCTTGTGTAGTTTGGGTTGTATTTCAGCCACTATAAAATGCAGAAAAAAGAAAATGTTCCCCTTCAAATGAAATCTAATTAATGGTATATTGCACTTTTTCAGTTTTAACTCTAGCTTAAGTTTAAGATTAAGGTGCGATGTAAAGAGTAGATGCTAAAGGGTTTGCATGCACCTGAAAAAGCCTAAATTACAACAGTTCTTAAACATGACCCTAACTCTAAAATAGGTCTCTGTTGCCTTGGTGGATGTGAAGAGGTTAAATGTTCCTTGTAGTAGAGTATACCTGCTGTGACAGACTGAAAATCCACCTGTCTGGGCTGCATTCAGAACATTGTGATAATTATCATATTGATTACGGATGATGTGTATCTTTGCACTGGATGAGTATATTCACTGAAGAGTCACCAGTTACAGTCAGTCACCAGGTCAATGTACCCCTGCAGAATGACGCATGTACGAGTTACAGAGGCCTTTTTATAGATCAAAGCGTCCAGTACTGATTGTACCGAGTTGAGTCATGTTGTGGTTGGACAAGGTGTTGTATTGGTTCCAGTAAATGACATATGTTAGTTACTCAGTTCCCATGAATGGAAGAGTTGTGTGTGGAAGGAATTGTCTTGGCTGTCTGTTTTTTTCCAATTTACGGCTGGTACTTCTCCAGTTTTAGTCATGATCCTGACTGCAGTGAGCGACACGGGTGGGATTATATCAGTAGATTGCTTTACAATGAAGAAAATGAGTGTCCTTGAAAGGGTCTCAGATTGCCTGGTTGTTTTTACAGGGCAATCAGTACACCTGATGAGAGAGTGTAGAGTTCACTTACACTACATTTCATTCATTCATTTATTCATTCAGATTGCTTAAAATTGCAGGGTTTTATTCCAAACAGCTACATTTGTCTATATCTGCTTTACATGGCGACATCCCATGCCATGTTTAAAATGCTGAAAAACTTTAAATAAGCACCAGCGATTTAAATATTTTTCTATCTGTCCACTTTTGGGGACAATCTTTCTTCCGAGACATTTCTATTATTGTACGCTTGGTTATTGTACACACAGAGGTTCCAGAAATACTTTGCTAAAGAATGTCCAAAGGGAGTTTAAGGAAAAAACTTGAAACCTGGATGCTTTCCCACCATGTCCCTGCTGGCCAACAGCTGCAGGAGAGCTTTTAGATTTTTGGAAGTTATTGTTTGATGCAACCTTGCCTGATTTTCCAAGCTGGAAAGGTGTGAGAGGAGGGGTTCATGCATTGTTTTACCATCCAGTAACGCTCTGATTATTGTGAGCTGATGTCATAAATGTGCAGTATGCCACGAATAGCATTTAGATACATATTTTCATGCCTCTTAGTTGTTACCAGAACACATAAAACAGATGACATTGTATTTTTAGTTGTCTGTCTGATACTTTTCGTGTCTGTGTATACTTAGTCAGCAATACCCTCTTCTTCTCCTGTTTTACTCTTCCTCTTTTTTAGACAATTGCTGAGGTCCAGAGAGGACACTTGCTTCCAGTGCTGCTCAGATGCTTCTACGAAAGCAGCCAAGGACACACAAACATTATGTAATGACTATGCAAACAGCGGTCCACTGTAGCAGAACAGAAACTGGGGACACAAGCGCCCAGTGCTGCATGCAAATGGATGCACATCAGCAACCATGCATATAGTCTTTTAAAAAGAGGAAATAGAACATACACCATCTTAAACGTTTGTACCTTTCTATGTTTAGCTGTAATGAAACTCAAATTCATTGATAATGGATAGTAAGATAAGCTCAAGCTTTTCCTCTGGCCTATGCTTGTCTATTTGCACTCACTCTGATCATCAAACAGCCTTATTTGGAGGTGTATATGTTGCAACCACAGATACAGAGACACGCACCCTAAACTTTGTCAACAGGATACATATTCTGGTGGACATATTAGTAAATCTAGTAAATGTTTTTCAGGTTAAAAACGTTTTTATAGATGCGTGGTGCATTTAAACACATGTCACAGTCAGAGGGGACAGACACGCCGACAGAATATCTGTCTGTTCTCACTGTCTTTCTTGTTTTTTTGGCAGGAGATGCAGGTCAGTTTTAGTTCAGGCAGCTTGCAATCTATAAACTCTCTGTGATCACAAGATACACTTGGCACATGCCTCACTCTCTCTCTCTCTCTCTCTCTCTCTCTCTCTCTCTCTCTCTCTCTGTATAACACATACACACACACACACACACACACACACCCTCAGGACACTGTGTACATGTTCATCTAAATAATCACACTGAGGAGATGGCATTAATGCATAGGTTGTTTTGGAATACAATGTATAGACAGTGCATATCGTCACTTGTTAGTGTTAAGTAAATGCGTCCTTGTTTATGCCTATGTTTAAGGTTGAAGTGACGGCATATAAGCAAAAAGTTACTGTATAAATGAATTCTTAATATATGGAAACATTATAAACCAGAAGCGTATAAGTGCTTGAGTTGCTTTCCAAGTTTCACATGTACGGATGCAGAGTGTAGCTGTGTGTATTTACTTCAAAGTCATACCTCCAACCCTGTGTACAAAGGTCTGAGGCAGAGCTAAAAGGGTCTCTGCTTGATCGGCGAGGATTAAACTGAAGCTGCCTGTCAACAGGGGCGTGTGTGCCGTTGTAAGTGTGTGTCATTTTGCATATAAATGTTAGCATGTGTGTGACAAAGAGGATCACAGAGGATATATGTGATTTCCTGTTGCCAGCTCCATGGTGCCAGTTAACACCTCATAACAGGATAAAACACACGCATATACCCAGACATGAACACACACCCACGGACATATGTTTGACTGGGAGGAAGTCAGAGGGAGAGACACGCATGTGGAGAAAATGGAAATGACCAAATGTAAAACATGTCATAAAATGTCTCTCTTAATCAGTTCTTTAAGATAATTAATAATTTGAAAAGGTTGCACGACAAAATAGTGACATGTAAAGCAGAACAGGCAGAGAGGATATAGATGGAGAAAGACCATGTAGAATCAATCAGAAAATTTGCCATACATTACACGCTTAGTACTAGGAAAAAAATATTTTACGTCATGAAGCCACAGGCATGGAGGACTGAGGACTTATCTATTCTGATCTGTGGTCAGAGTAATGTGACTCAAGCCTTTCAGTGTGTGATATGTTTCAGGTACGTTTCAGTATCAGTCTGACAGAAGCTCTGAGTAAAAACACTTTTGTGTGTTTGGTTACCCTCTAAATTTAAGAGAAAAGCTGCATATCATAGTCACCTAAACATATGTATGCTATATTAAGACACATATTCTAAATATAATGTAAATTCAAACAGACACATTGAATTACGATGTTTGGGCTCCAAAACAATACTGACAAGAGCCATTAAATCATTTTATATTGTGATGAATATCATCGCAATAAATAGTTTTATTTTATCTTTGGGTCATTTTTCTTTTAGGGTTAGGGTTAGGGTTCACATCTTCGTGTTTCTGATCATATTACGTGTTCTACCTCTGGATTTCTGATATATTTGTCACATTCTCACAGTAAATAATCATTTTAAAACAAATGGAGCCATCGTTTTCCTCAGACTCAGGAAGAATAATTAGCCTTTAAATATTGATTTGACAACTAACATGGAAATTTTTTTTATCAAGATAATTCCTAGGTGTGATATGCCCCAATATTTTTATCCATGTATTGCAGGTGAAATTAAAAAATATATATATTTAAATGTCAATGTATAAATTTAAAGTTTCAGTATGAATGATTTGTGCATGGTTGTGTGCTTGAAGGTGCAGGGGCTGAAATCAGGACAAAAAAACAACAGAATTTGAAGATACACACTTTCCTTCTGCAGCTTCTCCTTTGTAAAAATGAAATGACTAAACATAAATATAGATGACCTTACTCCATTTCACACTGCTACGGCAAATCACTTGTACAAGCGTCTGTGTTGAGCCACAACGTAAAACAGTAAAATCACATCTGACTGAATTTTAACAGTATTTACAAAGATGCACAATCACACCAGGTAGATTTTCCACGACTCAAACAAAGTCATGAGAAGGAGGCAAAATTCTTGCCAAGAATTCCAAGATATTGGACAGAAATAATAGCATTTTTGAGCAAGGACACCAAAAAACTGTCAAACACTGCAGCTTTAAGTGAAGTAAAGTATATTTTTAAGCTAATAGTAGCTACTTTTGCATGTATAAAATAAATATTTATGAGCATAAGCGTTTTTTGCAGAAAAACCACCTTAAGTTCAACATATTTCAGCATATACAACCTGCTATTATAGATTTCAGGAAATGAAATAATCATTCCCTCAGGCTAATGTTAACACAGCCCCAATGCAAATTTCATATAGGCATACGAGCGCATGCAAATCTTACATATTGAACCTTTAAACAGTTTTTTATTAGCAGCAGTAACACTGTCTCCTATCATATTTGATGTCTTTATATTATTATCCCTTTTTAATAGAAGAATAAGTCAGCAAAAACAGATGACGCTAACATTGGCTATAAGTAATATATGATGCCAACATAAAGGTATGCATGTTAAGTAGATTAACCTCTGGACTCTTCACTGGAAACTTGTCTCATGGAAACATTTCACATGTCACATACATTAAGCGTCAAGTGTGTGTGTGTGTGTGTGTGTGTGTGTGTGTGTGTGGGTGGGTGCGTGTGTGTGTGTGTGCGTGTGTGTACATGTGTGTATCAAGGCGGTACAGCTGATTGCATTTCCTCTCCAGTAGCTGATACTGTAGCTTGTGTGACAACCTGCACCTGTCACAGTCCATCTTGGCTTCACACACACCCACCCACACACACACCCACACACACGTACACATTGACTTGAACACAAACGGGCAGGCTGAGTCCTCGTGGATGTCTGGATGACTGAATAAGCACAAAAAGTCTCTGTCTCCCAGGCTTAGATAATAAAGGTTAAAGGTGACATACAGTGAGAATCACATTTCCAAACTCATTTTATTTGTCGACAAAGGGCCTTTTGTGCCAGCGTTTTTATAGATTGCCACAGTTATGCAAAAGTCCAATGGCTTATGAGAAAGTGGTTGTCTTTAGATTTGTGATGAATGCCTTACTTGGTCGGCAGCACGCAGCGTCAGTCAGACATCTGCCAACTTGACAAATGAGCCAACAGATTTTTCATGAGTAATACGGAAAGTTTGCTTTGCAAAAATTGGCGGAGTTAAAAGGAAAGGATTTATTTATTTTGTTTAACATACAGCACAGTGTCTGTATTGATCTAGTGAGGCACTTCTGTAAAAGGTGTTTAAATCAAAAAGTCAGTGGTAAATTACTGTTAAAGGAGCAATATGTTGTTCTTCTACTTTCAAATATTACAAAATCACATTAAAATTACCATTAGTGCATTTAGAATAAAAAGCTCTGAAGTTATGTCAAAGATACCAACGTATTGGGAGTGAGGAGAACTGAATCTATTCACTTTGACAGTACGATATATTTACTGTATGTGACCACTAGAGGGAGTAGTGAGTCACTCTGCACTGGTCACTACATGGCCTTTGACCAAAGCATCAGAAACTGACCAGATGGTATGAAAGGCCACTAAGAAACAACTGTTAGTCAAAGAATGTGACAAAAAAAGTGATAAAAGCTTTAAGCACTGTTGTTGCTTTCACCACTGGACACAGCTCTACACGGGTGAGTTTGATTCTGAGGCTTATGAAGTTATAAAGTTATTATGTGATCTTATTATCTTTGCTAAGTTCATCATTTGTCAATCCACGGTTCAGACTAAAGTGTGACAACACAAACTGTACAGAAAACAAATGTGATTTGTAGTTTTCTGTCTAAAATCAGAGCTAAGCTAACAGAGCATTAATGTAAACTATCAGCTGATGCAACATGTTAAAATTTAAATTATTTTGGCCGACTGTCATTTTCAGTTTGAAAGGGAAAACTTGATGATATAATACAGATGCGTGTAAACAATGAGCTTTCTATTTTATTTAGTGAGTGATACAGTCTGTGGATGCATGACGTTGATTAGTTGGTGGTTTTTGTAGTCATGTGTGTGTTCTGGTACATGACTTCTCCCTACTTTGGAATCAATACTATGTAAAATGCCTTTAAAGTGTAATGATTGTCTATGTTTGTTACACAAATAAATTAGAACCTTATTTGTTTCCTAATTGAACAACAAATCTGTCTCTATTTCTTATCTGCAGTATCTATGGGTTTTACTACACACACACACACACACACACACAAATTTAAGCAACAAATTGAACCACCTACGATGTTGAACAAGTTTCTTTTACTCTCAAACATACAATATCCAATATCTTAAGAATAAATATTTACAAAAATGAGATGACATTCATTTGACACAGACAGAGGTAGAAAAGTCTTTGTTCTGGTTTAAAACTGCACCTTTGAAAACGTGTTTCAACCGACACTTGTCTATGTATCCTAACACCAACACAAATAGAACAGAAACTATTAAGTCTAGTTATTTTTCTAGTGCAACTTAACCCAATATATAACATATATCCACATGCATTAACAGACTCAGTACAAAATGCACATTAAAACAAGCTTTGGTAAAAACCCGAAGAATCACGTTTATCACACAGGACAGTGCAATCAGTGCCGCAAGGTTTAAACAATTATCAGAAAGTTATTCTACTATTTTCTACACAGCAACTATTGAATACATTATACCCCAGTGTAGTAAATATTACCCCTCTGGTGAATTACAACAGGCAGTTCCACAATAATACTTTGTTTGCTAGTCTCATACACATTACAGTAAAGAAGAAGTATTCAATGGCATGTCTCAGACTTTACAATGCACAAAAGGGTAATAATCACATCACATGCACAGAAAACATACATACAATCAGGCGCAGATCACATTTACAGTACATAATATCAAATTATTTTACTTTCAATGGCTTGCTGAAGGTATTTCGACACACATTAAATAATTATATATATATTAACAGGCGAGGTAACTTTTTGTTTGTATCCACTATCATACCTGGAATATCACGTAAGATTTATACAGAGACGATATGAGACCAACTATATCAACGTCTCTTTATTTAGAATTTAGTCAATAATAATGTGAAATCATCTAAACATCCATTTGCTCCATCCAAGATTCTGAGTACAAGACCTTGAAATGTCTGTAATATATTTGATATGTTATTACAGATAGCTTTATGCAAACAGATCATGCTGTATGAGAGCTCACCACATTCTGACAGATTACACTGTCAGAGAGAGCTCACTGTAACAGAGCTAAACCAGACAGGATAAAAGAAAAAGACTGGGCGATGTTTGGAGAAAGAGCAGAAAATAGCTACGACTAATATGCAAAAACGAACACGGAGGTGGAAAGAGCAGTTATGAGAATCACAAGTTTGGGTCTCAGATGTTTATCAGATGTACAAATATACAGCAGTAAATGGTTTTGGACCAGTTACAGTAATTATGGGGGTGGAATGAATAACTGGTGGACTGTTGCCGATCTGAGGAGGTTATTGGAAGTTGTCCTTAAATGAGACCCTTTGTTTTGAATAAGACTTGTAGCTGCAGGGCTAACTATGCAGAAACTCCTGGACTCTGGATGTGTGGCTTGTTCATCTGACACTGACAGAAGAAGATATTAGCACTGATAATGTGCAAATACATCCCTGCTAATATACTTCCTGCCCTTTGGGTTAATAAAATAAAGACTGACTGAGATGGCCTGAGTGCACTGTATGCCACTGAGTGTTGCAGGGTATGGCTGTTACGGTCCTGCTGAGGAGGCCTTTCACTAAGACACAGAACTGGAGATTTTCAGCAATGCTTATGTAAAAAATAAATCTGTTCATTTTAGTGAAAAGATGCAGTGGTACGTTGTTTAAGAAAAAAATACATTCTTTTATTCTTAAAAATACACAATTTAATAGGTTTTAAAGGTACAATGTGTAACATTTGTGACAGTTTGTGTTGGAGTCTGTGTTTTGCTGAGAGTCAGATGTTGATGGTGCTGAGCTCATTTCCAAGCTAACAATATCTAACTAGAGTCATAGAAGAGCAGAGGAGAAGCACTGAAATACTCAGAAGGGAGCCTGAACATTACCCTGGGGGTTTTCACAGGAAAATCTGACCCAGGTCCTCTACAATGAAATCAGTGTGTACAAGTCCTTATCAAAGATTGAAGCAACTAGTGCTAATTTTAAAAGGAATATCTTGATCTGGTGAAACATGAATGTGCGTGCATTTCCTCACAGACGTTACATGTTGAACGTTTAGGATTTACATTTGTCACAGTAGGACAGGAACATTTTTAAAGTATTGAGAAATTTATTGTATTTTTTATTTTCAAAGAATTTCTTGATTGATTTAACTATTATATCAGTGTATTTTGTTATTCTATCTATCTGTTCTATCGCAGTCTAGTGACCTTTAACCCTTAAAGACCTTTGACCTTTAAGATCACTTATCACTGTGATCTGCTGATCTCACTGTCGGTCTGTTTAAGATAACCTAGTGTGGCGAGAAGATACACAGTGTGCATGAATTTACATTTACAGCCTTCCTGCCAAGGGACATCTCTCCAGATTTCTAAACAACAGTAACTTTCTCTTTTTACTGCTTGACTGCTGTTTGACTGAGAAAAATCATTTAGGAATGCATAAGCACGTATGACATGTTCATATTTTTCTTGGTGGTTAATTATGCAACAGTCATTAAAACAATTAATTTATTTCCTAACTGACACAGTTGTCGTGAAGTAAATCAGGTATTTATATTTGTCATTTATAATATATATTTGGCCATTGTAATAACTTTGTTATATTTTGTATAAACAGGATTTAGACAAAATCAGAAACATCGCACATCCTGATACATTAGGCCTTCCGTCAGTACCAATTTGGTTAAGATCTTAATGTTTACTTTCACTTTGTTGATGTAGTTGAAGACAGTGTATTTCAACACATTTTCAGTGTTTGTAACTGATCTGTTCCTAAATATGTGACTTTGCAGTATGTTGAAAATCTATAGTTGTCTGTCAGATTTGTATACCTTACCAGTGTAACATAAATGTAAGTAGTAAACTAGTTAAAATAAATCTAATTAAATTACATTTAAAGGAGATACATGTTTGATGTATTCTTTTTTATAGGGCATCTAAAAAAAATGGAACAATTGATGATGATTTTTGTTTTAATTTGATTAAATCTACAGAATAAGAAATATGGCAACATTTATGGTAAAGAAGGATTGTAACTGCATTTCAGGTGTTTCCTATAAAAACACTGGATCTTTCAGTCACTTAAATCTCCTTTTTGCAACTGTGCACAGCTGGTCATACCCCAATGACTGTTCCCAAATGGTCTCTTAAAGAGAGACCATTATGTTTGTGGCTGCAGAGTTTCACATTTCCTGATGAAGAGCAACAGTCATTGATAATCAGGCTGCAGAAGAAATGACCTCAGACCTGATTGGGCCCAATTTCAGTCCTGGTTATTTGGTCAACCTGCCAAGCACAATTTGCTTGATTGATCCTTCTGAAACAACCTGTTCAGAGGGTCTTTCCCTGCACAGACCCACCTAAGACACTGCTGAATGGTGCCTTTGAGAAGTGAACTTACAAATGCTCATTTCAGTTTCAGTCAAATAAAATGGTTCAATACAAATCTTTTGCTTGCCTGGTGATACAAATAATGTCACTCTTTATCAGGATATGACCAACACTAAAATAAAAGTCAATATTTCGATGAAATTGGAAATAGAAATTGGTGTAGCACTACTTATAGTCGAATGTAATGAAATCCAAGGGAAACTACTTATATTTCACCTACTACATATCAAAAGTAACCTTGTAACCGATACTGTGAGTCCTTTTGAGGAATACATTATATTAAAAACTGGAAGAAAAACTGGCAGAAACACAGACAATCACATGTAAGGAAAATAAAATAGAAAAATGAAACAAAAAAATGGCACTTTAAATAAAAGCTAACAACACTATGAAGTCTTAAGGACGCTGTGATATTATTACACAAACACGTTGTGAACTTCACCAACTTTTCGGGAGTTTTGCAGGACTGGACTATGTAAACACAGTGTAAATCCTTAAATTAAAACTGGTCAAACTATAGAAGCCAGACTTTCTTTACAGCTTCCATTAGCAGAGCTGTTAGCCTGCTGTTTCGTCAAGGAGCCTGGAGCTACGTCTAAACCCTGATCGGTCAGAGTCAGACTGGGCGAGCTGCCTCTGATGGAGCTCTCCACGCTGCCCTTCCATCCTAATCTCTGCTGCAGCCCCTTAACACGATTCAGGTCTATATTCCCGTTGGTCCTGCACTGGGGCTTTGAGTAAGCGTCTCTGCAGCAGCCCCATGCTCGCTTCCCCCTCCAGCTGCCTCCCCTGCTCCTCAGACAGAGTATTTCCTGAAAGGCGTGCCTGAAATCCGGGCTGCGGCAGTAGATGAGCGGATTGAAGGCCGAGTTGGAGTATCCGAGCCAGTTGAGGAGTCTGAAAGGCAGCTTGACGTCGCCCAGGTTAAGGAAGGTCATCAAGATGTTGAGGATGAAGAACGGCAACCAGCACAGTGTAAACGTCCCCATGATGATCCCCAGAGTTTTCACAGCCTTGTGCTCCTTAAGACAAAACTTAAGACGCTTTGTAGCAGAGTGTTTTCCTTCCCCCTTTTCTGTCCTGGCTCTGCCCTCTTTTCCATCTTCTTGTTTTCCAGTGTCTACGTCTCCTGTTTTCTGCATGTTCAGCCTGTCCTCTGATGCTTCTTCTCCCACCTCGGCTCCCGCTCTAAGTTTATTCATTGAAGGGCTATCGTCCGGATAAGCCAGCTGCGCGTTGTAATGCAAGTTATAAAAGTGCCTCTCCCTACCCCTGATCTTCTCCAGCTGCTTTTGAGCCTCCTGAAACACCCGGGTGTACAGGAAAATCATCACCACCAGGGGCAGGTAGAACGACACAATGGACGAGGACACTGCGTAGGCGGCGTTGGTGTTGAAGTCGCAGCAGGTCTGGTCCTCCAAGCACCGGAGAGCCTCGGTATCTCTCGACACCCACAGCTTCAGATGGATGGGCAGGAAGGAGATGAGGGAGGCCACCACCCAAACCCCCAGGACGACAGCGAAGGCCCGACCCCTGTTAGCAGCACCACATAACAGACAAGCGTTGTAAACCGGTCAATAAAAACACAGATGTGGGTGAAACACTGGATTGTTTAAACCTTACGTCGGTGTTAAAGATAGGTACTCCCTGGACTCAAAAAAGGATCCTATTTCCCCTCTGCACAGTCTGACTGCCTTAAAGTCACATAGAAAAAAGAACCAGTGCTACAGTGTTTATTAAAGGAGTTAAATGTTTAATGAACACATTTGGTAAAAGGTCCTTGATCCTCCTTTTCTACAAAGATCTAGAATCTGATTGGTTCTCCTGTGCACATTCTAAGTGCTCATTAACTCTTGTCTTTTAATGTTTGTTTTAATCTAATATTATCATAAGAATAAACAGGAACAACCAACTTTGCCTTCTGCAGACCTGACCGGTTATCATTATACAGATCATGCAACCATAAGTGTTTCCTGTAACAAATCACGGCATTAAGTAGATATATTTTTAATCTAATAAAAATAATTACTAGTTTTGTCTTAAATATTAAAATGTGTTTTTGCAGTATTACCAGTTGTTTTTGGCTGCTCTGAAATAAAAAAAATAAAAAAATTGGCAAAATATGGTTCAGGCCAACATTAATTCAAGTTGTTTTTCACTGTAGTTAGTTAATTTCCATGTGAGTATGTTTGGTGGACAAATGACTGTGTAAAACTTCTAGTGGAGTTAGAATAGTTCTTATTTCCTTATATGATTGCATGATTTTCACTCTTTCAGGACTCCAGAATGAACACAAAGCAGATGATTATCCTGCCTCACATGTCACAGATGTTTAGCCTGTCACGCCTCTGTTTAGTCACATCCACCACTGTGTTTTACACATGGACTCCAGGATGAGTATGAAGTCAAAGTCATGGATATTCAGCAAAATTGTAACATAGGCCCTTTTTTTTGACAGTTCCTCTATGGTTGAATATTCATCTTGTAGGTTTGCCATCTGGGGGACTAGGGTTTACATCCTGTGGAGTGTGTGAACCTTCTCTGTGTTTGTTCAAAAAGCATTAAATTACATATGGATTTGAGTAAAACATTATAGTCAAAGGCTTACGACACGTCAACACAACCATTACCAGCTGATTGAAACATTAAAAATCAGGCTCTACCGACAAATTCATAACCAGTCTGTTCATATTCTCTTAAATCCTTCCTTTTTTTGACACCAGCTGCTGCTGTTTACAAGTTATTACCTGGTTATTACTTTGCTAATTTCATGTGGTACTATTATTACGTCTTTATCACCAAATTATTACTCCACTATTACCATGTTGTCATGTAAAATGCCCCTGGATGTAAATATATAATAATAATAATAATAATAATAATAATAATAATAATAATAATAATAATAATAATAAAAGTAAATAAATATAAATAATGAGACGTCTTTTGGCCCAATTATTCAACTGTTTCTGTCATACCTGGTGAGTAGGGTTGGGTAACGGAGTGGTGAGGTAATGGCGAGGTAGCGATCCAGAGCAATCACACACAGTGTTTCGATGCTTGCTGTCACACACAGCACGTCTGTAGCAGTCCAGAACTCACACATAAAATTTCCAAACTGCCAGGTTCCAAGCAATATGTAGCTGGAGCCAAAGGGGACAACGGCCACGCCCATGATGAGGTCGGCTACGGCCAATGAGGCGATGAAGAGGTTAGTGACAGTCTGGAGCCGCTGGAACCGTAGGATGGCGGTGATCACCAGCACGTTACCTGGACAGAGGGATAGTTGGAGCATACTGGAGGTCAGGGTTTAGATAATAACTGGTGGTAGTGGAGGAAGGATTCACATTCAGTTAAAGTGCTAATACTACACTAACAACTAAAATTTAGACACTATACGCCTCATTTTAGTTCAAGTATGTAAGCACTGTGAGCAAAATTTAGACTACTATGAAAAGTCCAAATCCTCATTGTGCAGGAAGATGATCCACAGCAGTATTTTACTATTACACTGGTCTAAAAGTAAAATACATCCAGAATAAAAACAGTGAAATGAAAAATTAAATCAAAAATGTTTGTTGGCGGTAGTTTCCAAGATACAGTCTTGGGTGGAAATGTGAAATTCTTAGAATTAATGAAAGAATGGGTTTTATTCAACAGGAATGTTTGTCTCAGAATTACCAGGTTCTATCTAGTGGAAGATATAAATACATTCAGTAGATGTACATAAACCAACAGTATATGTGTAAAATACTTTATAACATTATTTATTATATTGCTATTGTTATTGTTTTCCAATTAATCTCATTAAAGTATATACGATTTAGCACATTTAATCTCTGAGGCCAATAATTTCTGAAAAAAAACTGTAGACCAGTGTTATATATAATGTATTTTATTGCTGTAGATGTTTAAGGTTAAGGTTATTCCACCTACGTTATAGACTGTTGGTACTTAATCTACACATAATCACCAAATTCTATAAGATTATTTTATGTAGAAGTGTCTCAGTCTTCTGAGAACTACATAATAAAAATACTTTTCATGAGGTGATGTTTTCAGTTTTGTTACAATTTCATCTAATCCAAGGGTTTAGGAATAGGGAGAATCTTAAACTCAACCACGGAAAGGATTGGTTTATCATTCAGTTCATCCTAAATGTTCAAAATGAACTCCTGAAGGTTGAAACTGTGACAAGTTGAATGAAAGTAGGCATGAAAAACTAATCTGAGAAGTAACTGAAGATGAATGTGGTTTGCGCCCCTTTATTACCCTATAGATAACTTAATAGTCACATTTCAGTTTAGTTCAGCCCCATTCTTCAGTCAATCCGAATAAATGGCAGTTACTCACCAAAAACTATGGCCAGAACCAGAATGGCCATTGCAACACCCAACAACACCATGTCTGCATCACTATACTCTGCCAACTCATAAAGCAGGGAGGAGTTGATGTGCTCTGACTGGTTATTAGGGTCCATGGTCTGCAGACATAAGACAATGAACAGAACAGATTAATACACACACATAGCAGTCTTTAAAATGAGTTTCACTGGTAGTTGGTAAGTACTTTTGTTGGGAAAACATCATTTATAGGAGATGCTTTGTTCATTTTGATCCATATATGCACTAAATATCCTTGGATTGTGAACTAAACAAGACATTATGGACATCATAATGATCTTTTTTTTTTTTTTAGATCAAAAACTAAGATTCATAGATTAATCAGCAGAGAAAGTAGTAGTTACTTGCAGCCTTACTGATAAGATTATCTTGGTGTTGGATGTAGTTTAGGTTCTTACCTTTGCTTTGCTCCTCAGTATTGGTCATTTGGATCTAATAACCACTATTAGATACAGAAGGGTATGTAATGGTGGACCATGCCTTTTTTCTGCTTTTTCATAGAAAATGTAGCTTTGATCAGTGATGAAAAGTAGCATTTTTTCCTTTTTTCTTTTCAGAAAATGGTGGTACAATCACAATAAATGGCTGCAGGCAGTGGTAGTGATTACCGCAGGCGTGAAATATAGTGAGAGAGGAAGGGTGGCTGCAGGTCACAGAGGGTGCTACTACACCCATTGAGCTCTATATGATCGTACCAGTGTGTGCATCACATGTCTATGCATGTAATAAAAACATTTCAGCATGTACCTTTAATTAAATGCACTCACAGAATAAGCCACGCAATAATAGTTTGGATATTAACGCATAATCCCCTCTCAAGACACTCTTAATTGAGTCTAAACCAAAGCAGGGTCTTGATGCAAAATTGTGTTTACCAGAAGATCAGAGGTCAGCAGGGGAGGGATTTGGGTCTGGCTAATCTTACTGAGATACACACATGTGCTTTGTCACTGGGGAACACATAGCTGTGTTGAGGTTATCAAGGGTTTATCAAGCTGCGCAGGCATCCTGATTAGTGTTTGAAGTGCCGTTCTGTCTTTATCTCTGGGGTTAAACGTCTTTATTTACAACTTAATTATAGGTGTGATTTTCACTGCACACATGTAGAAATATAGGAGTTGATTTTTCTTAAATAGGCCACTTTTGGAAGCTTGGTATCTCAGAATCAAAGTATTTTCTTAATATATGAACAATAGTGATTAAATAAGAACATTGATCAGTGGTTTGTTTGTGCCACTTATGGCAGCAGCAGTGTCCATGTTTCTGTTGGTATCATGTAATAGAGCATTTTGGTCCAGTAACATGATGTACATATGCAGCAGCAGCCTACACGCAGCCTTTCGACCCCAAAAATGGTTTAACCTTCTGACATATAGACGTGGTTGCACAGGCCTGATTGGCAGCTCAGGGAGGTTAGTCTGAACAATCTGACCAATACGCTTCATATCATGAAAAAAATAGTCCTGGTTATGAGATTATGAGTGAAAAACATTCCTATTAACCATCCACTATCTAAAATCGGCACTTTTTGACTCTTGATCTGTTTGGTTGTATTTATTTTAACTAACTTTCCTTTTGTATTTGGGCTCCATTGTGTTTTTCAATGCAATCTCAGCATCATGATCAATTATTTCCGTGTTATTTATTTCTATATTTGGCTTGTCGGTGTGGAAAAACAATGGTAATAGATCTTTTTCATGAGGAACGGTGATTATAAAACCCTCCCGGATATGAAAATTCAAAGACCGCGCTTTGAGGTCGGAGTAGTGTGAAGATTTACAGTTATACTAGCAGCGGTATATGCCGTTGTGTTTACAAAAGCACCATTTGCCACTGAAGAGTTGGTGATCCATCATAGATTATAGAGTCTTACTGTACAGGACCTTAATGCATTGTAATCTTGTGAGTAGTGTATGTAACATGAGTGTATTTATGAATCAAAGGCATTGTAAAATTAATCTTTCAGCACAGTTTGACATAGATGATACATTAGGCTCATATTTATTTATCTATTTATTTATTTATTTAGTGTTACCTTGCTTTGGATGGAAAGTGCAGTTTCAGCATAAATGCAAGAATGTTCCTAATTGACCTGGTGACTCTTGTTTATAACTGTTCACTTTTATACTCAGGGGAAAGCCAAGCACTTAAGAAACATTAATTATTTATTACTGTGTGTCTCATTCTCCTCTCTTTCTTTCTGCACACTCCACTGGTTCAAGTGTGTTAGTGGTTTTCTTAAACGTTTCCTTCAAAGGGAGCAGCTAATGTTTTTTAATGCCTCACAGACTCATCTGTATGCACATACACTTCTATGCACATTGGCCTTATTCCAACACAATCCAAACGCGCGCAAACACATATTAAAGCCAACTGTGAAGAGGTGTATTTATTCATGAGTGTTTACTCAGCTCTCCTGCAGTCAATGAGCAAAGTGTTAAATTTTGGGACTTAATTCAAAACATCAGGGTGGACCATGACAAGGCTATTTTTTGTAACAGTCGTATTGCAGGTGGAAGAAATTGCTGTTCTTAGTCAACAAAGCCTTACAGAGTTTTTACATTGCAAGGGGTATTAGCAGGCTGTCTGTTATATAAACTGTCTGCAGCCACAGCAACAATTACTCTGTGACAATTTGTCTTGATTTTTAAAGAAGTCTCCAACTCAATATGTGTACAGTTGGAGATTATAGAAGTGTCAAAGTGTTGAACAAATGATGGGTCTCTTGGAAAGTTTAACTGTGGACTCATCTAAGAAAATCAATCTTTCATTACTGAAGCTTAAAGCAGCTTCAGTTTGTAAGTGAAACAAGGCCCAGTCTGCACATAGGTGTAGCGTTCAGGGGAGATACAGGGCATACGTCCCCCCTCCATATTTTTTTTATTGGAAAAAATCCTATAATATAACTTAGAGGCAAACATATTGTCTATTAGGTGGGCGTTTTTCTTTGGCAGTAGTTCTTTTTTTATTTCTAAACTTAAAAAAGTATGAATAGGAGCTCAGATTAATGCTGAATCTGCTCATTCTCTAACACATTTTAACAGATTTAACCCTTAGAGGCCTTACCTTCTATATTTTTCATTTTCAGTGAAAATCATCTATTTTCCTATGTTTAATGTACAGATCATGCAAATGTTCAGAGTTAATTTCAAGGATATTTGATCAAAACAGAGAAAAATGAAGAGAACATAGCTTTTTCATCCAAATATATCATTATATTTTACAACCACAGTCATTTGTCAAACTGCATGGTTTTTAATGGTGAATCAGTGTTGCAGAAGATGATGGTGTTTTCACATTGACTATGGAGACTCTGCATTTCCAAGTGGATCACATCTGATGCTGCTGAAAAGCTATTTACATGTACTGGGAAGATTAATGGTTCAAAAGTTATTTAACATTTTTGATAACTAGATGCTTTTGTTAAGGTCTTTGTGAGTTAATCAGTCATGGTTAAAAATGTGTTGTAGGTTTAGTTTTCAGTTACAATATATCCCAAAACACTACACTATGTGCAGAAAGTTTGAAGCAACAGCAGAATTTACTTTAATTAAAATTATTTAATGCATTGTTCAAGTGAATAGGTCTCACATGCACATTTTACTTGAATTCACTGTTTTCCTTTAAATAAATAAATTGATATCCTGCAGAAAATGCAGAGACTGATGCATAAGAATTCACCAGGAATGCCTGAAAAGAAGTGTGTGACACTGAAAATGCACATATATACTGTACATGTTCCCCAACGTGCAAAAAAAACCTACACCAGTAATCTAACAGTATGCATTAAAGACACGAGAAAAAGCTAAATGTTGTTTAGAGTTTTCCACTGATGCTGCTGATTCTGTAATGGTGCTGTACCTGGTGACTTCACCCATTAATCAGTAATAAAGGCGACTACCTGCACTAATATAAAGTCCAGCTGTAAAACGGCCTGTGCTTCCTCTCCCTGTCTGAGCTGCTGAATGCCTTAACCTCACAAAAAGAAACTGGACTGGTTATCTGTGGCCAACAACCAAACACAAAAGATTTACGGAGACATAAATATCCTAATATTTAGGCAAAAGGGAGGGTGGTAACGATACTGAACACCTCAGTGCGCAAAAATCCACACAACTGCCCATGCACACAGACAAACACACGCTCACAAATGCATGTGCAAACACAATAATGCACATGCACGCCGGACAAGCGGCCTCTGCAGTGTCTAGTTGAATAAACACATGACAAAAGACAAAGCTGCACTGGAAGAAATATGTTGTTTGGTTTGTGGCTATTTGTAAAAAAACACGCATACCACGTTAAATGTGCCATGAAACATTAGAAAAAATAAACTAAAGTGGTATGTGTTAGAGATGAAAGCTTGTTTGGATTCACTAAGTCTGAGAAACAGCCTCACACTGATATTGTCATACAAATATGGGTGTCTCTCATATGGCTGATGGCAGGAGAAAGAAAGGAAAGTCCAATTAATTAAACCCATACTAATGAAAACTGAATTCAGACATATGTGAGTATTTTAACAAAAACAAAATCTAATCTTTTTATTGTGGTTATACATCAGTGGTAACCCATTCAACTGATTATGACCACATCTGTCCCAGAAAAACATGAAACCTGGTATATTTATGAACCGTGTAATGCACTGATCTTCTTATTCTTTAGCATGAACATCTAATTATGACAAAGCCACGTCTCTCTCATCATTTATGCTTTAAACATATGGTTTTGTTGCAGACTAAAAAGTGCAGTTAGTTTTCCTACCTGTAGGCTTCGTCTTGTGCTTTTCAATCCAGTGATAAGATATTCCAGATGCTTTTAAATCCACAACATGAAGTCTCATTATAATGTGTTTGTCAGCAGCTTTTGGACTCTCTTCCTCTTTTGCTGAGTTAGAAATGCCTGCATTTATCTGCGACACACATGCTGTCTCTCTCTCTCTCTCTCTCCCTCTCTGCTTCCTTTACATGCTCATGTATACACAGGGTGTTTCAGTTCTCAGCTACTCTTGCCCTTTTGAAGCAGCTGAGCCTGTCGCCCTTTTATAAGCCAGCCCCGATGACATCAGAGCAGGACAGTAGCCTATCAGAACACAGAGAATCACTTTGGTGTGTATCGTATGTCTGCAGGGTTCTGACAACTGGAGAGCACTCTGTGGGAAGTCTTTTTTTTTTTTAACTTCTGTTTATTCATGGAAGGTTTTATGAACGCTGTGTCGTACCACCCTGCTTCACATTCACACTTCAGGGCTGCCAAATAAAACCTCAGACTTCTGTTTTTGGCTGGTGCTGCAGCAGCAGTGAAACCTGAAAGTTGTATCCGGTCATCAAAGTCGTATCTAGACCTGAAGCTTATCGACTGTTTGACTGTGTTTGGATCAGTGCGATAAAAATATACAGCTGTGTTGACCTGCCCCCAAACTGAGTGTAAAAACCATAGAGAATGGACCTCAAAGCCCACTTGCCTCACAGTCGACCTAAGACCACACCAACTTATTAAATGTAATGAGTGTTTTGGTTGAACATATTGTGAGCAATTATTACTTATATAAAATAAGCCATAGAATATTTGAAAACACATGCCTACTTGTTGAAGTTATGATGAGTTAAACATTCTTTTATTTAATTGATTTCAAGTTGGATTTGATTTCAGTTTTAGTTAGATTTAGAAATGTATTAGTTTTTTTTTATTTTTTTGAGGACTTGATGTGTTTCTTTAGTTTTCATGTAACTTTAGTGCTAGTTATGTAATGAGGGAATACATATTGTATATGGTTAAAAAAGGTATAATGACATTAAATATGATTTACCAAACCCTTACTGGATGACATTTTATTTCTTTGTATATGTCACCAAGACAATAAACAATATTCTATTCTGTTCTTTTATTAAGGGTCCCACATTATGCCAAACTATCTTACTATCTTAGTCTTACACAATGAGTCTTATCAATAAATATGGATGAACTAGCGCGTTGACCCATGGGGATCCACGGGTTCTAGATGTGGTCGTTTATATGGACTTGTGTATTTGTGCCTGCTGTACTGCATTTGTCCAGCAGTCACCACCAAAGGATTCTGGCCACAACAACATGATTTTGTATTCCAAATTTACTAATATCTCCCAAAATATTGGTCCTATGAACTTGTTGTTTTCTCCACTCTGTTCCTTGACCAAAAATACATACCTATGGCAAACTGCAGCAGTCTGCTCTTTTCAAATTATGTGTGAATCCCCAGACACACACACACACGCACACAGAGGCCACATGGCTTCTAATATATAGATATGAACCATTAACATTGTGGGGAAATGAAGGCAGTTATTGCTTTGAAAAGAAAATCACATGTATCAAGATCAGTATCTTGTTGATATATCCTGGTAACAAATGCATTTTTCACTGCTAATTTCATTTAAAGTCCAGTTTTGATCCACTTTAATAATATAATCTCTTTTTCTGCCATTTTCCCCTCTTCGGCCTGTTAACGTTCCACTTTGCTCAACAGTTTCTCACCTTGAAGATCTTTTATGAAGTAAAATGGTTTACCAGGAAATGCCAGAATATACACCTTCTTTTTGTAGTTCCCTCCTCTGTCCAAATTAAAAGAAAATATAAAAAACAGATGGAAAAGTGAAACGGCATCTCCACACTTCCACGTTGAGACATGGACAGCTCATTACTGATCAGTAATCTGTAATTACAGCTGTCAATCAAGTATTTATTCCATCTATCTGAAAATCTGGATTACAGGGCACTTTTCCCACAGCCCCAAAACACATGCAATTAATACATACAGAAGCCTTGTGTCCTCCTCATCTACTTATTATTATTGGATTTTTGCTCAGTGACCCTAAAAACTAATAACTACAGCTTTAACTCTTGAAGATTCTTCAAAGTCTGAAGTAACACAAATAATGCTACTCATTTTCATACAACTTCTTCAGTAGGAGTGGCTCTTATATATGACTGATTTTTACCAATATAGCTTCAGGCAGATGACGATGTTTAGAGTAAGTAAGTTAGGAGTTCAAAGAAACTGGAAATTGGTCCTTCTCCAGAAAACACCTTTATGTTAATGTGGTTAATGCTGAGGCTGCAGCTAAAACACGAGAGCGCTCATGAATTGTACCTCTTGCCTTATATGATTAAGAGAATGGAGTTAGAATTGCTTTGCATTAACGTTGAATCAAGTTTGTAATTATGAGGAACAGGCAGTAACTAAAAAGCTGCTTTACATCCCCCAGTATCTATTTGTCTCCATTAGCTTAATTGAGTTGAGCTAAATGAACCAGTGTTCCTGGGTTAATTCAAAACATACTGCTGCCCATATACCCAGTAAAGGACAGACTTAACCACCTGAACACCTCTGAGTCAGAGAGCAGCATTCAACCACTATTAACTATCCCTAGGGTAGAGAATGGCACTGACCCTCCAAAGTTATGACATGGACTATTTATTTATTTATTTATTAATATTTACATCGGGTTTTTCAGTTTGGTTTTTGATTTCACTGGCGTCAGTTCAGTTATTGTTTTATTTCCACGTTAATTTGATGTTTTCAGGATTTATAAAGAAAGCCTATAAAAGCAGAAAAAGGTACGATGAAAGAATGTATGACATCAGATGTGAACCCTCGTCGTCCTTTTTTTTTTCTGCAAAGCTGTTTCATACCAGGTATGTTACCAATATGCAAAAGTAATACTGAATTCACCTGCAGTTCTACTTCATTTTAGCTCATTCTGCATTTTTTATTGTTCACTGTCATTTGATTTTTGGATTTTCCATGGTTGCGTTAATTATTAAAGATCTAATATGGAGTATAGGAGTAGGTGTGTTACATGAGGGAAATCATTTTCAAGGGTTCCCCAAAGACTGTATGTAGCTGATGTGGCAGAATCTGAAGGTGCCACTGTTTTCTTGCATAGGAAACTGTTCTGTTCTTACATTTAGTTTAGTGATATTACTATTAATAGTATTTATTGAAAAAAAAAAAGATATTTGGGACATTCGGGAAAATATGCAGTGGTTCTGTTTCCCAAATGCAATAAAAGCTCATTAACAAATGTCAAAATGTTTTTTGTCTTCTTACAGTGAGTTAACATCCAGGCATTGCACCAGACACTCTGCAAAGTGGAAGAACAACCACAAACACCACACTGTGTACCAGGCTGATTCTTCAGGCAAACCCTTCTCAGTGGTTTCATGCGTCATCGTACACAATGTTCATGGTTTTATGCTGATGACAAACACAACAAAAACCACCCACACACACACACACACGCACATGCACCCCATTTAGGACAGTTAAAGACAACTGTCTGTGTGAGAGAATGTTTGACACACTTTTGTCTTAACGCACCTGAGCCATTAAGCAGTTCTTCACAGTATCACTGATAAACAAATGTAAGAATTTAACCATAAATAAAAGAAAGAGATGACTTACAGAAGAGTAAAAATACTGGATAAAAGAGGGGTAAAAAGTAAGAAAATTACAAACATTTTAATGTTTTTTCAATGTTTGCAACTTGTGTTTTCTATATCCGCTTACTCATACCTCACTTGCAGACGAAACAGGAAACAATTGAACCACTGTGAAAGCCTCACCCTGTCTTTTCTATGTTCTCTGTCTTAACACCCTCTGTCTCTTTAAGGATGTCATTAGGGGATGTTTGTCAAGAAGCCCAGAGCAACATCTCCTCCACCATACAGACTAATTAGTTGTCATGTTCTGTGTGACCATTGGTTATCTGTGTTTGACCATCCAGCTGATCTTCTGTCATTATTCTGGTTCGGATCAGTCATTATATTTGTGTGCATGTGACCGCTTTTGTCAGCTACCCCACAAACAGTTCACCGAGAGGGCTTTCCACCTGCAGAGGAAACCACTGCTGGTACCCAGAAGTGCAAACACCAAGGGTTCACATATTTAGGCTGAGAGAGGAAGCAGAATGTGTCACTCTCAGCTTGATGTTGTCTCTTTTGTATGTCTGTTTAGTTTGTCTCTTTCACATCTTCCTTTGGGAGAAGAGGCGGTATGGACATAATCTCTTGTCTTTCCCAAATACATTCCTGTCTGCATGTCTTCCTGTCCCTGTCCATCACTTCCTCTCTTTCCACATCCTCATCTCCAAACGCCACCAATTTAGAATCCCATATCGTGCGTCTCTTTTTCTCTTCTCTGAGCTGATTCTCATCTATAGAGACATACAATTAATAAAAATATAAATGTACGAACCAAAAACGTTAAAAATTATATTGACATATAATGAACTATACCCACAAATGGTGTTTATAAGTGTACTAAATGGTTTCTTTATCTCAGTTCTGGTGACCCAATTCTCATTGACCACTCCCTGAGCTGCATGGATCATAGTTTGGCGTTGGTCGGTCAGCCTGACCAGTACACAGGTATGCCTTGCACCAGGGTCAGTAAAAGGCAACCCCAAAAATGTGCACTTTAGTCACAATGCCACAGATGTCACAAGGTATTAACACCACTGAGATCTTCTGGACTGGCAGAACAGAAAAACATGCACCAGCTCTGAGTTGTGCTACAGGAGGAGTGGGACAACATTCCACAGACCACTATTGATAATCTCGTGACCTCTATGCGCCTGAGATGCACCACTTTGAGATGCCAATGGAGGACACACTCAGCACTGAGAGCTGTGAACTCTGTCCACTGACGCCTGGTGTGCTCAGGTCAGGCTCTGATAACCCCTGAACTGCGTACAAATTGTTAATCATGTCACTGTTGCTTGAACATTAAGGCAAGACTAAAATAATGATTGTTTGATTGAAATATTTCCTAATTGATATAAAATAATTTGAAACAAAAAATCTATATTTTCATTCAGTGTACTTTGCTGCTGCTCCTTTTGAACAGTTTTATTCTGCTTTGACCTGAACTATCTGTTACTATGACTGGTCATTTTAATACAATGATGCTTTGTGTTGTTTCCTGCAATTTTCAGCTGATTATCCTTTTACTGTTGTCTTCCTCAAGCACATTCGAAATGTAATGCAGAGTTAAAAGTGGGAAAGAGCATGTTACCCATACAAACGTGGTGACTGAATTGAACCATACACATATCAATTTTACATAAAGGTTCAGTATGTAAGGTCTGCACATGATCATCCTTTTTGTTTACATGTATTTTGCTAGGACACAGTCATTTGTTGACATCATGAGACTCCATTTCTAAGCTAATGGTAGTTTGTATCGTACACTGATGGGAAGATGGGAAAAGAGTATGAATTTTTAGAGCAAAACCAATCAGTTCTCTTGACACACCATATAATTTTGTGTGTTTTTTCACAGATGGAGGCAGTCATCATAGCTGACACCAACAAGTGAATAACTGCAATGCAAATTTTACATAAGCAAGTGTCAATTGTCCAAACTGAGGCAGAAAGCTGCAGGGCTTCACAGTTTTATAGCATCATCTGAGAGGACGTAACGTTTCTGCATCTGCTTTCTGTCTGTTTTGTTTTCAGGCTCTAGAAAACCAAAGTTGTGATGCCTACATTTGTATGGTCACAGGTCATCTTTAAATATGTGCCTGACAGCTGTACTTATGAACAGATTCTGTCAGACATGACCTGGACATGACTCAACTGCTTTACTCTGTCTTGACGTCAAAGCTTGGAAAAGTAAGTTCACTTTACAAAGTCAGGTTCATTAGGTCTATATTTAGTCTTTTGATTTGGACTGAGAGTAGAGATCTGCAGATAGAGGTTGTGCAATTTTCACGTCATGCTTCCTTTTCGGTTCTTGCAGCTTTAAATCTACCTAACCATGTCCTCTTATCTCTTCTGCTTTCAATATCAAAAAAACAAAAGAAAAGGAAAAACAATCACCCACATGTTCAAAACCCCATCCGGAGTGCAGCTACGTATGTCGTGACAGACCTGTGTTCTCATAAGAACTTTGTGACTGATATGTACTGATAAGCTACAAGATAAGACGGACTTATCAGCGGTTACTTACTAGTTCAGAGCACGTATTTCAACAGCTCTGATTCGCAGATGAGATGTTATTATCACTGAAATATACCACAGGGAAAAACAAACAAACTACACCACACTGGTTTTACAATTTTAAAACTGCTGCAACAGAGATGAATTCTTTTTCTTTTAAAGCAAATGAACGTAAGGGGGAGAAAGCACATTCCCTGCCTCAGCTGTGTTTTCTTTTTCATTCTCCTCTATGGGAGGCCCACTCTCCACATATCCTGTACATAATGTGCATCGGGTCCATTGAGACATTACTGTGCTGTTTCCTGCTACTATACCCTTCTAACTGGTTTGCCTGTTTTTACACCTTGTCTTTCCAGTGCCAACTTCTGACGGCGGCTGCGGCGTACTCGCGTGAACAGGATTAATGTCATGTAAGCTGTGTGTAATTTTTTTTCCTAGTGATGCTGTTCCAGAAGGAATCATACTCCATTACACTGATGAATGCAGTGGTTGAGGTGTGATCTAATTAATATTATAGTAACTGAAATGAAAAGATAAATGGGTTCTTCAAAGTAACCATTAAAATGAAGCATTTCTATATATAATACAGTACTGACAACCCATACTTCATGTTTTTTTCTAACTCTCTACAGCTTGTTTATGTGCTTTACAGCTCCTGCATCAGTTCTACCTGGCAGACGCCTCTGTTTTGACTGACGCGGTGATTGGAAGTGTCAAACAATGAGGTGAGAAAAGTCAAAAGAGTCACGACAACCAGGAATATTACAGAGAATAAACTGGCTTGGAGGATGACCCTTCAATATATCCAAAGTTACGTGTAATATTTATGTGTCAGAGTGTGTGGTTTTGGGACGTAAGAGGAAGGGGAATAACATTGAAGTGTGGAAATATAAACACTCTGCCACTCAGCACCTTTCTTTCAATCCTCTTGTTTTTTTCTGTGTCTGATCATTGTTATGTTTTCCACCATCCACTCGCTTTCTTTTTCTCTCCACTGTCACTCCCTCTGCTTGTTCTCTCATCACTCTTGCTTTTTTTTGGTTTCCTTTCTTTTGTTACCTCCCACCTCTGGAACCGATCGACTCTGCCGCTCATCTTTCATCCCTCCTCTTTTTCCGCCCTTATCCTGTGCTTTTATCCCCTGCTCTTTTCTCTTACACATGTCATTTGTCATCCCTCTCGAAGTATCAATCCTCAGTATTTTTTTATTTTTGATTGATTTTTTTTTACATCTTTGGCTCAGCAGAAGTATTGAGTCAGCATCAAGTGTTTTTAATTACACTGTTAACCTCCTAAGACCCAGGAGCCCCACAGGTTTTTGAGTTTTGGCTTTTTTTAATTAAATAATTGCTTATATTG
>JAPQRQ010000007.1:21947148-21963273 GCA_037367365.1 Apogon talboti
ACACACACACACACACTCACACACACACACACACACACACACACACACACACACACACACACACACACACACACAGGTGGCTCAGATCTTTCTATGTCTGTGGTTCCAGTCCTTGTGCTACCATCTGGCTACAGAAGCAATGCCAGCTTGTATCGTGTACACACACACACACACACACACACACACACACACACACACACACACACACACACACACACACACACACATACTGATGATACAATTTGTTAGGGACATTTTTGTCCCAGTTTTACCTTTTTTTTCCTTGCGAACACATTTATAGATCCACAACTCCTCCTCTGTCTCTCTCTCCTGTTGTCATCGGCTTAACCTGATGGCAGGTTGTGTTGTGTCTGTTGTGATTGCATAATACAGCAGGGCACAGCATCAGTGTGTGATTTTTTTTTTGCCATCACTGGGCAAAAATTCCATAATTACCTTCTAGTGTATTTTAATTCAAGCGGTCTAAGAGGAAACAAGACTTCTGCATGTTCCCAGACTCTGTTTACAGGTAGGTTTTTGGAAAAGATAGGCAATCACAGGTGTTTTCATAGGGGTAGATGGATTAAATATGTGATTGACAGCTTTGTTTATTGATGACTATTAATTCTATCATAACTCCACTGCTTATATCTGTAACTTAAAACATTGCAGTTCTCATATTTTGGCTTCAGGTTTCCATAGTGAAATGAAGTATCTATATTAATATTTCATCCTTTGACTTGGACTGATAGGAGAGAGCTGCAGAAATGTCCAAATTACGGCATTTTCTTCCCCTGATTTTCGCCTCCTACTGCTTTAACTGTAAAAGACTCAAATTGAACGGAGTGCAGTAATAATCGTTGCTCAGATTGTTTCATAATGGCATGAGTGCAGTACAGCCAAGTACATAAAAATCCAAATCAATATCGATCAAATACACTGTCATTCTAGACAGTGAAGTCTACTCAGTCCACTGACCCTTTGTCTAATCAAACCAACAGGACAGAGACAGAGCCGTGTGTGTGGCCCTTTATTTCCAACAATATAGGGATGTAAATCTATGGACACGGTCTCTTATGAGGACTTAGCTCACATATGGGGCAGCATTCACACCCTGTTAATATAAATCATTAGAGTTGAAGGATTAACAGCTGTTCTTAGGTTACGGTTACAGTAGATTAGGAGAAGTCTTCATTCAGATGAATCCAAGTCAATGGATTGTCCTCTAAATACATGGAAACATGACATATGTGCGTGTTTCACACAGTGTAAAGAAAGGGCTTGTTTCGCTAAGAAGGATTTGACCAGTTTCATAAGTGAGGATGAAAGAGGTGTAATCCAGAACAGCCCCCTGTCTCTCTACTAGTGTCTGGTTGTGGCTGGAATGCTCTGCTTGTATGACATGTTTTAATATGCAATGCCATTCTGAGTTTGTTGTCTTTTCTGACTGTCATCACCTGAGTACTGGGGGTTAGATCAGGAACACAATCAGGAAAAAGAAATAAAGGAAATTGTAAATATAGACAGACTTTCTAGGAACCATCACTCCAAAATCAACCATGAAGGTGTCATCGTCTCCTCTAACCCTGAGTACACAGCATCTGTTTATAGTTTGTTTTTAGCCTACTTTATTGATTTTTCTTATTTTCGTGCCTTTCAGTTGGTTGCCGTAATGTTAATGTGACATTATGAAAGTGTCATCTAAAGCCTTAATCTATTTTATTGGTTTATGAAAATCACATTAGGGCAAGTGAGGAGCTGATGTTTTTACCTCACTTATAAGAAAACCCTATCAGTGTCAGTGTTATCCTTTCACATTTGTGTTTCACTTGCATCTCAGTAATAAGACATTTTCTCTGAAAGGATGCATTGGATTTGTATCTTTTTTGGCAGTCGTTCGACATTGTTCTAGAACTTTGATCAGAAAGAAAGTGAACGGAAAAGCCGAAAAATGACACTTGACATGTTTTTGATCCTCTCCTCTCCTCTCCTCTCCTCTCCTCTCCTCTCCTCTCCTCTCCTCTCCTCTCCTCTCCTCTCCTCTCCCCTCCTCTCCTCTCCTCTCCTCTCCTCTCCTCTCCTCTCCTCTCCTCTCCTCTCCTCTCCTCTCCTCTCCTCTCCTCCAGTTCAGTTCCAGTCTGGTCTTTATGGAGAAAACAACAACAGCAGCTCTCCTCTCACCAGCCGTGCAAATTCTCCCATTGTGTGCGAGCGCTGTAAGGAGGTGTGTCGTGGTGAGGTGGTTCGCGTTAAGAACACTCATTTCCACGTTCACTGCTTCACCTGCCAAGGTAAACACCTGCCACACACCTACACACACACACACAAACATGCTTCTAAACCCTAACCCTATTGCATCCGTTTCACTTTTCCTCACCCACACTCACAAAAAAGCCTCTATTTTTCAACACTGGATTAATGCATGTGTGGAGTCCTCCCACAACTATTTGCATAATTAAATATTAAATAATTACCAGCACTCAGACAAGAAGGAACCACCACAATTGAATCAGTGATAGCGTCTGTCTTCACTGAATTAAAAACTCAAGCATGACTCCAGTATAAGTTTGTCACAAAGTGTTGCTGTTACATAATAAGGCACAGAAGCATCCTTCAGCAGATGCTACACTAAACCTAAGATGACACGAAGTATCCCTAATGTGAAAAGGAAAGAATATCCCCAGTCTGTTAAGTAGGAGAGGTTTTACATAATATTATATATGAAAAAAGTAATGCACAAACTATAAATTAAACCTAAAAGTCATATATTAGCATGCTAGTATAATCCCATGTATCTGACATATCCAGAGTATGTATGTAATATATGTTATAATAATAACCTGATAGATGACACATCTGGTAACATCAGTCTTGATATGAGGCAGTAAATGTCACATATAAGCTTCGTATGAAAGTTAATGGCTGTTTTCATTATGAGTTGATCTATTGGTGTATTTTCCAATTATCCGCTTCTTAAGTCTGACGTCATGGTGCCATAAAACTCATTTCCGTGTCCAAACTGTCAACCACAGTGGAGCCTGTATGCTTATTTACTCTGACTTCTTTCTTTAATGAGGCACCAGATAGGGTTCAGAAGGGGCTAAATTCATTTATTTAACTCAAACATAGTGATTAGTGTAATTTTCCATAGTCAGTGTTTTACCTCTGGCAGATTGTGATGTGTAGAGACATATTTAGAAGATGGACGCAGTGGAGTTATTACTGAATAAAACCATGAAAATAGTCTGAATGTTGTGTACAGTTATACTGACATTAAAATGACATTGAAGCTGCTGGTTCATTTACAGCAGTGGATCACTTCAATTCATTCACAGCTGTCAAACATGTATCGACTAAAGACACAATATTCCAATCTTTTGGTTTAACCATGTGATGGCCTTGAGGTCTTTGAAGGGAGACCGGAGGCTGATCTGTCTGAATGGAGTCCTATGGGAAAAGCGGCTCAGCTCTATGAATAATCAACTGTTCTGTGAATTCTGTTGGTTTCATTATAATCAGACGACCTCTTTGATGAGTTGCGACAGACAAGGGCAAACAATGTCATGTAGCCAAACCATGGCCCAAGGACATGTGTTTTTTTGTATCATCAAAACCAAAAGTAAAAAGCACCATATTCCCATTACAGCTAAGAAATGCACTCTGCTGAACCACAAGACCGTCGTAACATCATCATAAACACAAGGAGAACATTCAGGGATGTCAGAGAACGGATACAACTGGCTCACAATGATACGTGTGATTAAACTTAAGCTTAATTGTGTTTTCATTAACAATGAAATGGGCAGGATTGGAGTCTTACATGGGTGTGCATTAACTTAAATTGTCGCTTTATTTACCTTCCCCTGAACTGGAAAGCTCAGATAAAGGACTGACAAACGAATGTCAGTCCTTTGAGAGACACTTCAATAAAGCCTTTTTCTATATCAGAGGGACCCGTAAGGATCTGCTTTGGCAGATGCATTCGGAAACTAATGTTAGTTGGATAAAGTGTGAGCGTTGGCTCTCACCAGACTTTGTTTTCTCTCAGCCTTTATCCACCTCCTCTGCTCTTTATCAGCACATGTAAAGTGGTAGCATGACAACTGGATCTGTTTGTTATGGACCCAGGGACACAGAATTGCATTATTGTGAATTATGAACATAAGTGAACCTGAAAACAGTAAATAATGTCATGGACTAATTAGCAAATTTGCTGACTCACTTAATCTATGAATGCAATAAAAAAGTGTGAATTTACATCTGTCTGACCAGAGGTGATCATAAGTTCATAGATATTTACATTTGAATTGAACTGCAACACCCTCCGAGACCCTCATGAGGATTAAACGGTTCAGAAATGGAATGGATGAATGGAAAAGTTGGAATCGGTCAATGTTTTGCACTTACGATCGACAGCTCAAGTCAGCTAATTATCAGCTGCATCTGCTATAGTTTGAGAGAAGGTGTTATATAGGTGCATAATCCCATCTAAAGAAGCTGACTGTCTGTATGACATGGGACATTTGTTACAGTTGTAATCACGTATTACAGGTAAAAACATATAAATGATGTAGTGAGACCCTATGCTTTTGGCCTCTAAGATGTGCTTCGTACATAAGCACATATAAACACACACTGAAAACATGCAAACTGAGCCTGAAAATCGAGCGACTACTAGTTCTCTCTCTCTCTCTCTCTCTCTCTCCCTGTCTCATAAATTCTGTTTTCCATATCTGTGCATGTCTCTTTGTGTGTATTTTCATGCTCAGTCTGAGTACTTGCGTCTGCTGCATGTGTGTGTGTGTGCATGTCTGGGCTCCACCAGTGAGCAGGTGGGACAGAAAGCACAAATAGAGGTCTGGAGTCAGCAGCTAGCCTAGCAGTGCTGTCAGCAGGTTTTCAGACCGTAGTCAGACTCCAACCGGCTAACCTCCTTTCACAAGCCGGGACCCACATAGTCCCCAAAGCGCGCTGGAAGACGGCACTGTTTGATCTCCTAGTAACATCGTCTGAACACACCCAGGCACAAAGCACCAAGAGGAGGCTTTCTGATTTATAACATCTTTTTTTTTCTCAGTTATTGAGTGCAGATCTTAAAAATAACCTGGGTTGATCTAACTCCTTTGATTGACTGTCGAGGACGCAACCTATATTTATTGGCGGAAATGTTCTGTCTTTGATATTAAAGTGTTTGTTATTATGTTGGATTGATCTTGCAGAGTAAGCTTAATGACTTTTAGCTAATGGACTGTGGGTTGAGAGGACATCAGCTGATGAAGTGGCTAAGAATCAAATCGTCAGCTTTTAGTACACAGGCATCTATTTTTTTTTTTCTTCTCGGCTCATTATCTCCTCCTCCTCCTTCCTCTCTCTGTTACTTTCTTGTTTCAGAGAGTTACAGTGCATATTTGTTTTAATTTCCTGTTAGAGTGACTATTTTGGTTTGGAGACAGATCTTCTGGGAAAAAAAAAATGAGAGAACTTAAAAATTGTGTTTTGGTGTCACCATCAGCAGTATTTGACGGCTTTACCACCGTTAAATCTATTATGCTTCAAATAGTTCTCTCTAACGCCAGAAATCTACTCTTACAAATGAACTTGTGGAAATGAATTTCAAAACCTGGAAATGAGTTCACATTTCGCACTTCTGATTCCCTTGTCACAAAATCAACAGGTTTGTTTGTTGTTTTTGTTTTTGTTTTTTTTTTTTGATTGGTCTTTGGGTTCAATGTCTGAAATAACGTCTGTGCTTAAAGCCAGTGAAATCTCCATGTACACATTCACAGGTTTACATGTCTCCAGATAACATTTGCTATCAATTAACTAAACGAGGTGGGACATTAAATGCCATCACACCAAATCTGGATTTATCCCCTGGTCCACCATTACACCTCACTGTATTTTATTCTATTCTACTTTAAAACTATTCTACCCACTAGCTGGATTAGGTCATTTCAAGGGGAAATATTTTTGTAGAAGAAATCAGTTTACAACCTGGAAGCAGGGCCAATCAATCTCCAATCCGGTGTTTCACCTGATTGGAGATTGTATTTACACTTCGTCAACAAACCGTCTAAGTAGTAAAAGCTTGTTCTGTTATCAGGGAATCAGAGTGGTGCTAATATTTGACCAGTAATAATATGTCATCTCTGCAGTGCTGGTACTCAACAGATGTACAAATAAATGCTGTTAAGTAACATGTATAAGAAACCACAGGCAGCAGCTGTATTCTAAAAACTTGGAATGATATAACCTGTAGATAAGTGTTACAGACACTTTACAAAATGATGGGTTTTGTCAGTTGGTTTGCTAATAACCAGATGCAAAGTTATCAACACAAGTCAGTATTTATTATAGCAGGACTTTTACATCTAACTGAATGATATTCTGTTTTGCACTTCATTTTAAACCTATAAACCTTTTATTAAAACTTATCAGAGCCATTGCAACAAATCTGATCTTAAAAAAAAAGCAGATTAAGTTTTTGAGCCCAATCACTGAAAAACTGCAACTCTGCAAATATCCTTCTGCTCTAGTGAAATGTCTCATATTATATAACATAAAACACATTCATAAAATTGTCCTCATTTCGATGTTAATGATGTCAGTTTTTATCTCCATACCCTTCTGGGTATAGAAGTATGTGGTCCTAAATCCTCTAAATGCAGGACAAATATTTAACTACTCTTTTCCAGTGCACATGGTATATCTAAAATTACATTGTGGCCCTTTTTTCCCTTTGAGGATTGTTAGTGTTGGGGTATTATGGACTTCTGCACCTCTGTCAACATTTGTCTACGTCCTCCTCTGTCCTTTCCCTTTCCATCCGTTTTGATCGCCCTTACGTAAATGCAAGGGAGCTAAAGAGAGGAAATCCATCCCGTGTTGATGATGCGAGTTGATGAGGGAAGACAGTGACAGGCCGGCGGACGTGTGCTGGATGGGCGGATCAATAGTCTCATTGATACCTCCCCTGGGTCCCCCTGTCTCTTCCTCTCTCTTCCTCCACATCCCCATCGCCTCGCTTTTTGTCTGCTTCCCTCTCTCCTCACATGTGACACCCTCTCTCTCTCTGTTCAACTTCCTCTAATCTCTCCCTCGACTACTGTTTCACCTCTCCTTTCTTCTCTCCATGTCTAGTCACAGTGTGTAGATGAAAACGCTCTTCTGCTCTGTAGCTGTTGGGAAAAAGTTATTCTGACAGAAACTGATGAGAGGGATGTTTTTTTTTTTGTGTAATAAGACATTTTCTTGGAACGGATGCATTGGATTTGTATCTTTGGATGCACTGGATTGATCTCTATTTAGATCAAGGGGCAAGGACCTCAGCCCCTAAATAAAATGCACTGTCTTTAATATCACTAATATTTAATATCACCGTCACTTAAAATATCACTGATAGCTGACAGGGATTGGCTCCCATAAAGATACTTAGTCAATAATTTTTTTAAACTAGTATTGATCCTGGATTTATTTGGAGTGTTCTGATTGGTCTATATTTGTATTTAATAAAATTAATTTCCTGACCAACAGCTCAACTCTAGTTGGCTCTAGAATGGCTTGTTTGCTTGTATGCTTGTTTACAGTTTTACCAAATGAGTAAGCTAGCGTTTAGCATTAGCTGACATAGATAGCTTTGACCCCTCCCACCTGTTCATTTCTGCCCCATTGTCCAAATACAGTCACTTGCATCTCCAAAAGAAGCTAATATTCCCAAAATCGCAAACTGCTGGCTTCATAAGAGCAGTACAGAAACCAATGAGTGATGTCACAGTCCCTCCATTCAGAAATTATAAACAGCCTACAAGTTTAATATCAATTTTTGAAGATTTTTTCCATTGATATATTCAGCATAACTGACTCTAGTTGTCTGGTGCATCCAGTTAATCTGTATGGATCAAGGTGCCTTGCATTCTCAACAGCATTCTTCTCAAAGCTTACTGCCATGCTCGACCCACTTTACTATAAAACAAGTTTATGTTTTATAAGTTAAGTCTACCACGAGCAAGATCTAGTGTATTTTATCAGCAGTGGAGGCTCAGCTATTCAGACAGTCACGGATGGCCGGCTCCTTCTTTGGAGAGAGGTTTCAAGGACAAACTGTAAAGCACTAACCACCAAATCAGCTCCGTTGTGAAGCACTCTTTTGTCTCTTTTGTCCTCCGTATGTGAATGTGCCTGTGTACTTTAAATGTGTTTGTATGAGCATTTTTACTGTGTGTCTGTGTGTGCATTCTTGTGTACCTGCAACTTGTATCTGAAAGCAAAATCAGAAAGATAAGATGGTCAACATGTGAATCAGGCCTCGAGGATATGTTTTTTTTTTCTTGCCTCTGTCATCCATCTTCATTTACATCCCATCTTCTTAAATCTATTTTCCTTTGCATTTTTCTTTCATTCCCTCGACCCTTTGCTTCTGCTGCAGGCAGTAAACAAAGAAATCATTATCTGCTGCCTTTCTGCCAATTGTGTGTGTGTGTTTGTCCATGTTTGTCCATACCTCAAGCACCCTAATCTAAAAGGCCACACATCACTGTTAACAGATGTACAGTAGAATAGAAATATTTAAATACTGTAGTGTCACGAGTGGCTTTTCCATTGACCCTCAAATTGCACGAATATAAATTTAGCCTAATGGAAGAACGACAATTTCGCCAAAACTCTCGTTTTTCGATGAAAAGTTTTAGCGCTGGCAAAAGGTGATTTTTCGGGGTTAGTGAAATTGATATATCATGCAAAACTGCAATGGAAAGACCTTTTTCCGCAACTAGAGTCACATGAACAAAAAAAAAAACAGATGTTGACAGATGTTACAACAAGTGAAGAGTTTTACAACAAACATGGCGTGGTATGTGTGGACACACCAGGAAACTGAATCATTTTTGAATTTAGTATGAGATGGAGGTTAGTGTATAAAAATAATGAATATATCTGTAAATCAACCTGATATTAATGTTTTTTCAACATTTAGTACATATCGGTAAAGTTTTGCGCATATGTCTAATGGAAAAGCCACTTCTCATGATGTGATGATCAGAGGACAGGGAGAGGAGGACGCTGATGAGGAAACAAACTGATGGAACAGAGAGTAAAGAAGAGTACAGAGATTCTGGCACAAAACTGAGGAATCCACAGTCAGGATTTTATTTATTCATTTGTGTTCATTTTGTGAGCCTTGATTTTTTTAATCTCAAGAAGCTGTTCCCTTTTTTCTCAGTCTAAAAAGTTGGTGTGGCAATAAAAGTGAATGAGAATGGTTTTTAAAGTGCTACAATAAGAGAGATATAAAAGCATTACATTAACAGTGTTTTGTTTTGAACACCATGGTAGAATTCCCTTTACAGTATAGTTAATGTCTTTTGCTTTATTCACTTTGTATCTAATCAGTTTTCCCTCCTTTCTTGAATTGTATTTAACTTTCAAGCAGCTCATACGTATTATGTTCAGCACAAAAACAATCTTTCCGTCTCATGTAGATGGATATAATCTTATGATAGAAGCTGTCCTATGTACTTGCTGACAACTGAAGTTTGTGGAAAACCTTTTTGAACATCCTCTGTGGTCTCCAAACTTCAGCAATATTGCCTTTTAAAAACTCAAAAAAAGAGATGAAAATGAAATGAATAAAAATAGATGTTAAACATTACCCAGGATGCAACAGTACTGACAATCAACATGACAGCAAGAAAGTTGTCTTTATGTTGTGAATTTGACCAATGCAACTTGATTACCGAAAGGCTTTGTTTTCTGATAGTTAAATTAGTGTTATTTCAGCGTTATTTATGTAGCTGAATATGATACAACACAGATTAGCCCCGATATGTGTTACCATCTGCGCAATATACAACAATGTCTTAGTTTGCTGAGTTTAAAGCTGCATAAAGAAGAAAGGAGGAGCTACAGATGATGGCTCCTTCCATTAGGATGGGCAGGTAATGCAGAGATGATGATGATGATGATGATGATGATAATGATGATGATGATGATGATGATGAGCAGCAGTCAGACACCATCAGTCTTGTTCCTCTCATTTCGTGCTTCTTCAGTGTTTCCAGATTAGTCACATAGGCTATGAAAATCTTTTACACAAACATGTTGATATCAGCCTGAAAAGCACAGATGGAGCTGATGACATTTAGGATGATTCTGGAAGCAATTAATGCTGTTATTAGTTAACTAAGGACTGCATGATAGGGAACGACTCCTGATCTGAAGTGTACGAATGCGATGTGTGAACTCACATCAGTTCTGGTAGCCTCTTTTTTTTAAACATCTGCAAGGAAAGGAGGATAACATGATGGAAATCCACAGCCGATTTTTACTTGTGTGACGTGAGAATGTAAAAAGTCACAGGTCACTGCTCAGGCTGCTGCAGGGTTTCCTGGGTCATCCCAACTGCTGACAGCTGAGTGGAGGTAGTCTTGCAGCACTTCATGGTAAAAGGAGTGAACACTGGGTGGATTATTCTCTAGAGTCTAGATGGTGGTAAAATGCTTTTACTCTCTCTGTTAAGTGACTGCCTGCACCTCTGATGTACAGGAGGTTGACTTCAGTAAAATCTATGTGGTAAATGCATTTCTGGAGATCATATTAAGAAAATAAAAAGCCTTTTGAGAAACCTTTAACCAGTCTTTCAACTGTTTTATAATGTGTTATAATGATGGTAGTGTTTTCATTGTCAGAGCTTTGCTGAAATAAGGCAATTAGGCCGATTAGTGGGGATTCAGCAGATTCACAGACTAAATCTAGAAAACCATCAGAGTTTGGGACAACAGGTGGGGTCAGAAAAGGGCAGATATGGGTCAAAAGGTCTCCCATGACAGGTCTGGCTGGGAATCAAATGAATGACGAGTCTCCGACTATCTGAGCATTAAGCTTCAGTCAGCAAGTTCAAGTCGAAGGGAGATTTGTCCCTACTGTCCCTGAAAGACTGAAATGTCATGTGACAGAGGAGTAATGTATGGTTGCAGACAGGCACATATTCATTTAGATTCCGGGGGTTCACTGCACTGACATTTTCTGCATAATTACATTGTAAATCTGCAAAATAAAATCTTAATGCAGTTCCTGGTCTGGAACTCACAGCTGAATACTTAACACTAAGTCCAAAAATGTACAAAGAACAGGTAAGTGCTTTTTAAACCACATCATCTTCTTTTCAACTCCGACATAATGTGCCGCTTTGGACCAGGGATAAACAAGCTTTTGCAGCAGTGAGTTATGTACTAAGTGAAAAATAACAACCCATGACATTTTGGCATTATAGTGTTCACTTGTTTATTGTGCAAAAGTACTAGAGCCACAAATTCGATTAGATCTGTTAAATGAGTTGGCATTTGGGTTAATTCATCTTCACCAGGGTCGAAAGTAACATGGTTATTTTAATGATTGGGGAAATGCAGAGAACAAAACATTTTTTTCGGGGAAATGCAGAGAACAAAACATTTTTTTCTTTTTTTTAGACCAGGCTGTTAAAGTGTTTATTTCAGCTGTTGAGTTCTTGATGGAAAAATGGGGGTCTATCGAGTCTGACTCCCTTTTGGAGCGAGCCCCCAGTGGACATTGATGTCACTGCAGACCCTTCCACATGGACTTCACCTTTGAATCATGGAGGTTGGTGCGTAGTTGGACTTTCTGGTACCGAGCACGGAGAGGTTTGCATTACATTTTTGACTGGGCTTAAACCAAGTAGTTAATCAAAGACATTACATTTAGCAGTTAAATAACTCATTTTAAAGCATTACTTATTGAGTAATTAGTTAATAATTGTAATAATGAAGTACTTTCTGTCAATATTTAATGATAAAATGAACATGTAGGCTACTAATTTTGTGACCTGGGTGTTTAGTTTCATCAGGCTTTCTTTTAGTTGTATGAAGTTCAAGTAGACTGGGCAATATAAAACTGACATTTCAGCAGCTGAATGTTTGAGGCGTATTGATGATCAACATCCACCCAGAATAATGCATGCAGGAGCCTTGTTATGTGTTGGGAGTTATTGGCATGATCTGAAATCTAAATATACCAAAACTGTCTCCAGAGAGGCCAAGCCTCAACATCTCCCGCTTTCCTGTTTTTCTCAGCTTAATGGTTTTCCACTTAGACAGTGATGAATGTGTGAATAGTATCAACAGGAGGAGAAAGGCCTTTATCCTCTAGTCTCTACATGAGTCTGTAAGGCAGAGACAGAGAAAAGGGGCTCTTATATGTATAAGCCATATGAAAGTTTGTATGACTGTTGACTGAAACCATATAACAAATACATGCAATGGTAAGGTCTGTGGAGTACATGTACAACGACTAGTAGAATGTGTACATGTAGTAATACTGTCACTGCGAACAATTTTAGTCTCAGACAGACAGATAAAGGTCACACTGGCATTTAAAGTTGTACAACAGCAGCTTTGCCTTGATAGTAATACTGTAACAAAGACAATGGGGATTATTAATGTGTGCAAGAATGATGTCCCAGTTTTTCCCTTGTTACAGAAAACCTGAGTTTAGCTTCCTTAAATCAACCTGGTGGGAAAGCCACTCATTTATCAGTTACCATAATGTCACAAACTACAATTCCATGGGATACAACAAAAATATCATATCTGTGTCATGAAATCACGTTGTTAGCTACAGTTTTTAACATATGTAGGGTATGGTATAAAGCACACGCATTAGTCTTGGATGGTATTATGTATATTAAGATTCAGGTCTGTGTCTTAGAAGATGCAAGGGATATTTGTGCTGGTTTATTGTAGTTTTTTCCCTCAATTTAACAAAAACATACAGCTAGAAAAAATTAAAATATGAAGGCAGACTTGATTCTATGCAACAAGTGTGTGTTTATATTTATTTTAATGTTTACTTTCATGTTGTTCCTGGTACCTGGATGCCATGAAACAGCACATGATTTGTATGCAATGCACAGGAACACACTCTGAATTTCTGTACGACTACAGCTTTTGCCAAGGGATTTTAGAGTTATCACAGCATGAATGGTGTGGTCCTTGGGTTGCAGGAAAACCTTGCAAAGCTTTTCTTATTAATGAAAACAGAGCTTTTCATGGTTTTGACTCTAGCTACAAATTCAAGGAAGCTTTCAAGAGGAATGTCGTTCACATAAATGTTTCTTTACTGTCTTGATGCGCTCATGTTGGCTCCAGAAGACAGACATACATTACAGACAGATATACTATATAGATAGAGACAGATAATGCATTATGCAGCCAGACGTCTTCTTTCTCTCTGTCTTTATGTCTCTCTCTCTCTCTGAGCCACTTAACACGCTGGCTTGGATCAGTTCAGATCCATTCACTCCACTGGGTTTAAAGCCATTAGCTTAATTAGAGACCAGGCATTCAATTCACTGTCAGATAGCCTGATCCTCTGGCTGCCGTTCAGATGTCTAACCTGTAGGTTATATCAAGATGTCACTCCACTGCAGTTTATACCTCTGCTGACTGGGAATTAGTGAACTGTCTTTTTTGTGTGTAAAATCTGTGGTGTCTTGTGATTTGGTTGGTAGTAGGGGGCGGTAGGGGTAGTAGGGGTCACCAAATGGCACAAGATCAACACTAAAAGCAAGCTTCTTCGATCCCTGTTCATCATCATCATTGTCATCATCATCATCATCATCCCTTGAAAACCATTGTACTATCCAGCTCAGCATATCTGGATCAGAAGCACTCACATTGCAATTGCACAATAGAATGACGTACATCTGTTATCACACAAAGCAGCATTTATATACACAGAAAGCTCCAATTTGTCACATAAATAAAAACATATTTGTTTACAGACACATTCTAGATTCTATTTTTAAATGGACAACCAGCCAAAACATACTGTATGAATTAACAGATTAGATTCCTACTAGTCTAATCCCCCAAACAGATTAAAAGCTCTTTAGAGGTCACAAAGAACAGCAGATTGCTCTCTCAACAACCCCACCCCACTTAAGCCCCCAACACATGCAATGTACCTTCAAACCAGAAGGTGAAACCTCAACATTAGTGGATTTAAGCATATGTCTGTGCAGGCTGACAACTTAAGGTTACTAATTTTAGCAGACACCTGTGGGATTACTGAGCAGTCTGTACTTTCTTTTTGATTAAATGAAAACCTGACTTATTGATACCTGGCTATGACTTCAATTTTTCACGTTTTGTGTCAGTTTTTTAGTGATTTGTCCTAAATAACTTGCTGTTTCTGTCACATTACTGTATGATTTCATCACTGGGCTGGAGGCTGGACTTCATTTGTCTATTATTATATGGACTGAAATAAACCTGTTGCCTGTGTGTGTTTGTGCAGTGTGCGGCTGTGATCTGGTGCAGTCTGGATTCTTCCATCACTCGGGGGAGTACATCTGCACAGAGGACTACCAGCGTCTGTATGGGACCCAGTGTGACAGCTGTGATCAGTACATCACTGGAGAGGTGGTTTCTGCCCTGGGGAGGACCTACCACCCGCACTGCTTCGTCTGCAGCGTCTGCAGGTGGGAAGAATATTTCTGCGCTCATGTCTGTGTTTGGCCTGATTTCATTTCACGGTTTGCATGACATGAGATGAAGTAATCGCTGGATCTGTGGAATTACAGTTATGTTTATCACTTATATTACAGTATATGTCGTTTGCATCTGCGCGTCCGCTGCATTGTTCTCAGCTCTGTGTGTCAGGTCCTTAGGGATTCTCACAGCACTGCTTTATCTTAAACTTGTGACTGAAAAAACAAATGAGATTCTTACACAGCACTGCATACTTTAATTTGGATTAATGACTTTGCAAGTCAGCTCACTGTTGCATATGTCTTAGGTGGCCACAGGTGGCCATTTACAATTAAAATGTACTGCAGGCTAGTGAATTCAGACTGGGTTGACTGCTGCAGAGTCTGGGAGTCAGCTTTAAGCAGGTAAACACAAAGGAAGTAGCATATTTGACTATATAATTAGCGTATAATGTATAATTTACTTACAGCCACATAATTCTTTTCATTTTTTGCTTTCAGTTTACTCCTTTGTGCTTCAAATAAAGTAAAATATAATTAAAGAACACTCTGATCTGGAACTGAATATATTTTAAAAAGAGATGATGTCATTTAGCTTGTATTTTTACTGCTTTTATGAAATTACTGAATGAAGCTGTAAATGAAGCGTCACAGGTAAGTGGTGCAGTAAACAGCAGCCATCAGAGGATACTCTATCCCCCTGGCTCCCACAAAAATGAAATGTGGCGCTAATTACTGATGTTAACTTTCTTTCATTGACTTAACCTACTGACAGCAGAATATTATACCTTAAATCAGTCAACCACTTATATAGAAAACTTAATGACCCTGACAGCTGAAGCCTAAAGACAGCAAAGACAGATGGACAACAGACAGAACAGCAAAACACTCCACTTCAACGGGTAATGGGAAGATATTTAATAGTTTTCCATTTATGCTTTGGAAAGAAAAGATGATTGAAAACTAGACAGACAGCTGCGTGGACGGACAGATGTACTGACTGCTATATCCTATCTCTGCATTATATACCAGGGTGATAAAAGAGACAGCGTATAAAAGTGTGTGTTAGATTCACTCATGGACCATTACGTTTTGATTTGCTTGTGATGAAAATCACAGAGCAGAGTTTCCTTCTTCATTTGTAGGCCTATCTGTCAGTATGTGTACTGAATTAGAACAAACTGTACAAAAATTGCCAATAAAGCTTATTCATTCTGAAAATGCCATGAGTCAGCAGGTTACAACATAATGCTAAACTAAACGGAAAATACATGTTTGTTGTAATTTGCATTATGACCATTCAACCGCATGTGACAAAAAGCTGAGGTTCTGCCATTGCGTATCTGCATGCATTACTAAACATTTTTGTGAATGTGTGTGTGTTCTCAGGAGTCCTTTCCCAATTGGAGACAGGGTGACCTTCTGCGGGAAGAAGTGTGTGTGTCAGCAGTGCTCACACTCTCTGAGCAGCGACAAGCCCGTCAAGGTCCACGGCCCTAGCTGTAAGACACAAACACATGCACGCAAAAATACACATTCACTGTTCATACACACACACACACACACACACACACACACACACACAGGCATATGACACAGTACTGGTCCTGTGAACTCCACTGTGG
>JAPQRQ010000007.1:21992619-22006498 GCA_037367365.1 Apogon talboti
CAGGTGTGATGGAAGAGGGAAACATCTAAAACATGCAGGACACCGGCCCTCGAGGACCAGGATTGGTGACCCCTGCTGTAAGTGGTCTGAGAGGAAACAGGAATTCTCCCCCCTCCTCTGGCTCCTGTGACAGGATGTCTCGACCGCTCATAGGTGTTTGCTGATGGATGGAGGGGGTTAAATGTGTGATTGACAGCACTAATTACCTATCACCGTTCAGATCCCTCCTGATACAGCTCTACTGCTCTAGAAGCTTTGAAAAGCATCTTCACTTTCCCACAGCAACATGAAATAAAGTCAGGTCATGTATATTTATGTTTAGGCTTTTGATTTTGACCGTGAGAAAGCTACAGGAGGATGGTGTGTGTTTTCCGATTCTGGCTTTTTTTTTTCCCCCGCCGCTTTAAAAATTATATTCTTTGAAGGTTAGAGAAGTTGAGAGTTAGACATGCTTTAATACTACTCACTGAGCTGCTGCTGAGATGCTGTTTCCACTGAATCCTGTGTGTCTGTCTGTAATTTATGATGTGGAGGGATGCTGCTAAACACCGCATGCTCCGTCACCTCTCCTGAAGCACAGGAATAAAATGTTGCGAAACATAAAAACCTGCAGATTCTTCTACTCGCTCAGAGCAACTCTAAAAAGGCAGATTCCTTTTTTTAGGCTGTAAAGCACAGATTTTTCTGAGACAAAGGGAAAAAGCAGCATTAACAGTTAATATAAATGAGGCCTTTTTCAGAAATGAATCATCTCTGCATTACTTTGCATACATAATGAAACCGTGTTTGAACAGTTGTTTGCATTTACTCTTCCAGACTCGTACATCGCTAAATCGGCGTCACTGCCAGGCTACGGAAGAAACGGACTGAACAGAGTGAGCAGCCGTGATTCATGTTTGTCTGTTTGTGTGAGTGAGACATGAAGAATGAGCCGACGCCCTAAGCTACACACAGCGCTGAAGTCCTTCATTTTCTAATGAACCATAAACTCATATATATCAGTTTACTTCTTGAGGCCAACTGTCTAGACATTACTATTAGTCAATGGGATTCAGCTGCAGCCCGTCACTCTGTCCTGCACAGACTCATTCAAGTGTCTTCAATCATTAACCCTTTTAATAATTATGTACAGATGGGTCCATAAGTATTCGGACAGTGACGGTTTCTGTAATGTTACCTCTGTACACAACAACACTGGTTCTGAAATGAGACAATCAAGGTGTAATTGAAGTGTGGGCTTTTTTAATTTAACAGTTTGACAAAAATATTGCATTATCTATTTATGAATTACAACCATAGCCCTTTTTTTTAATTTTTACATTTTCAGAGGCACAAAAGTAATTTGACAACTGACTGACAAGCAGATTCATATTCAGGTGAAGCAGATAGCTCCAAAGAGGTGCTATAGGCTGAAAAAACAAACAAACGGAATAAATCTATACATCTATCAGAGAGATATAGCTGTAAAGTTGCCATTACTTCTATAAGCAGTGATACACATGTTAAGTCTACTTTGCTGGATTTGTTTTTCTCTTCATTATAGTCAGTGTTGTGGAAACTACTTTAAAAGCTCAGATTTGCAAACAACTTCACACAGGAAGCTTGTTGTAATACAGCTAATCTACAAAAAAGCTAAATGTAGTTTGCGTAACTTAATCTACTGAAGGTACAAAATGACCAGATTGAAAATGTGCATTTATAACAAAACATAGAAGAAAAAAAAAGTCATATGAGAGCTATAAAATGCCACTTGATAGAGGTTTTTGCCAAATTTAAAGTACTGGAGTGATTCTTCTGCATACACAGCTTTACACGTGTACTACACATAGGCCTTCCTGATGACGAAGAAATAAAAAAGAGGGAAACACAGGTCAAACAGGTTCAGTTTCATTAGAAGCAATGATAAAATACAAATAAATCATTGCTTTTATCATGGCCCACTTGAATAACTGCAAACATGAATTCAGGAAAACTGAACTAACTGTACACTAGTTCACTTGTCTCCAACCGTGACTGTAGTAATGAAAAGTGGCTTCTCCATCTGTGATTGCTCAATTGTTTTCTTTGTGTTCTGGCAGCCTGGGAGTGCGAGTGCAGATTATTACCAGTATGACAGCAGTAATGCAGTTAATTGGCAGATCAGAGGTAAGTCTATTGTGGAGCTCCAATCTGCTTATCCTCAGTTCTTCCAGTTTCCTCCTGTTTTCCTCGTCTGCCCATTCACTACAGTAGATTATTCAGCGCTGTGCAGACTGTATTGCATCGGAAACATTGGTATAATTTCATAACACATCATTGTTTTTTTTCCTCTTCTCTTTTTCAGAATACAAGGTAAGGTGGTCTGCCAAAGCTGACAAACTGTTACTGTGCCAAGAATAAAAGGTCTGGATCATTGAATAGCAGATAAAAATGATGAGCTGCCTGTCTGAAGGAGTCTCCATTGATGTTGACTGGCGAATTCATCTCACTCAGGAACATCAATTTGAGTGAATGAATTTTCTGAAGGAGGACTGCTCATTTTGTTAAATGAAGAAATACCACTGAGGCTTCTGTAACACCCCTGTCTCTTTGCCACAAGAGAAATCATTGTACTCTGCAAAAGTTTAACAATTGACTGCACCCTATTTCTTATGTAAGTGTTCCTTTGTGTATTTCCAGGCGTTCACAGCAAAATTCGATCACGACTGGTCCTTTTTATATAGTGAATGACAGAAAGCAGTCGAAAACTACGCTTAAATGTGCTCTTTTGTGGCAGTTTTTTAAAGAAACAAAATATCAGTAAGCTTATCAACTTAAAAATCTGATACATAAATCTTTTCTGTAGAATATTTACAGAATATGTAAAAAGGGGGTTGTTCCATCGTTACTGCATGTGGCCACTAGGGGGTGACAGACACAAATATATACCGTCACTGTTGATGTGTTTCAGTTTATATCTCTCCATGGTGCTGAAAAAAATCCAAACCGATGTGCAGGTTCTTTTTATATGATGACATGTAACTCAGGATTGAAATAACATTAAGCAAAAACAGATAATTGATTTGTGAAAGACCCCAGAATGAGTATACTCAATAAGACAGTTTTTTTTCTTTGTTTGTTAGATTTACCCTTATGAGGCCCTAATAGTGTCAGTCAGAGGGCAACAGCGTCTTCCCACCGATGTGGACCGATCCAGACTGGAGGTAAACTCATGTTAATAAACTCAGCAAAAAAATAAACATTTCACTGGTGATCAGAAGAGCTCATTTAACAGATCTTATGTCAGATAGCGTCATGTTTGAATACACACTTGGAGTTGTATGAATAAAATTATAGTTCTCATCCTGTACTGACTCTGTGTCCCTGGGTTTTGTCTTTCAGCGTCACCTCTCACCAGAGGAGTTTCACAGAGTGTTTGGTATGTCCATGTCTGCCTTTGACCGTCTGGCCCAGTGGAAGAAGAATGAACTTAAGAAACAAGTCCGACTCTTCTGAGAAAACTGAGTCAAAACTGTCAGACCGATCCAAGACAATGTGCTTTTAAAAAAAAAAACAACAACAAAAAAACAACCAAGCTGTGGATTCTGGTCCAGAGGAGGAGTAACTGTCTAGTGTCTCATCATTTGAGGCACCTTGGTTCTACATTCATCAGTCTGCTCTGCTGTCGATACACAGTGTGCTCTTGAACTCATTAAGCAATACTTAAAAGGTCAACCAAAAATGTAGAAAAAATGGAAGGGAGGGAGGAGTAGTAAAGAAGAACCTGAAGACCAATAGAAACAGCAGATGAGTCACACTGGAGCTCAACACAAGATGAATGGAAAAGGGACCTACCTGCACTTTCATCTTTAACCAGTAGGTGGCAGTGTGTTGACATGAAGATGAAGTTGACAGACAGTTGAAGCACTGAGGAGCTGTCACCGTCAGCCCAGCATCCAGAGGCTGAAAAACACAGCAACAGATAAACTGACTGGCAGGTTGTAAAGGTAAAAGCAGCACAGACATTATCCTGAGTTCCCCAAAGCTGACAAGACAGACTGAGAGGGAAACTGGTGTCAGTTTCAATATCACTTTTTCTGAAGCCATATCGGTATTTTTAATTGTTCTCCAAGCCATGTACAGACTGTACAGAGCAAGTGTTTTTGTTTTGTTTGTTTTTTTAAGTAATATGATTGTTGGATTGTTGGGTAGTTAAATAAACTGTCATACATCTAAGATCGAGATGTTGGTGAAGTTTATACATTTTTTTATTTATTTTTTGCAACTCTTGCTTTAAAATCAAATTTGTGTTTCTTAGAATTATTTTAAAACTTATTGAAGAACAGCAACTCTCACTTGGAGCTGCATTCATAAACCATTTCATAAATTCAGATGATAAACCAGATACATATACTATATTACATATTTGTAATGAAGTGACTGAGGATTTTCATGGCTGTTGAGAAACAGTGAATAAAGTGAGGAAAGCAACGGTGTTATACAGTAGTAAATACAGTGATAAGAGGAAAGGGGGGGAAGCACAAAGTACTTATGAAGACAGAAATCAAGAGCTCATAAGAAAATGAAGAATTGTGTTAAGAAGGAATTAGTCTGTGATAAAATGTATTAGAGCTCAGGTAGAGTGGAGTAATACAGAATGTTCTGGATTGTTTATTAAAAAAAAAAAAGTTGAGAGAGACCTAGTTAAATCTACGAGGTAGAAGAAACTCTCTACTTCAGGGACCTAAACTCACCATGATGTTTGTATGTGTATGTGTGTATGAGTGCATAACTGACAAAAAATAATAAATCACTGAGCAAGTTATGAAAGACTTGGGAGACATTTAGAATTTGCAGTTCTCATCTCCACAATTGTTAAATAAAAGAGTCAAATACAGTGTTTTGGTCCTTGTTGGTCTTATTTTTCTATCTGTGTTGTCTGTATCTGTGTTTTTGGTACCCATTTAAAATTATGATTGTCAAATTAAAATACTTATGGGTAGTTTAGCTAGATTTGAAAGCCTTACTTGAAAAATCTAAGTCCAATAGCTATATCAATAATATTGTATAATACTTTGTTATACAATAAAGTGTATAGAATCAGAGTTGAATCACTTGGCTGATCCACTGAAATTAACCCATAAAGACCTAGTATTACTTTTGTGACAGTTCCCAAATGAATTTTTCACTCTATTTCACCTTTTTGGTCCTCTGATTCTGCTCTCGAAGCTTCCAATCTGAAAAACGCTAACATTATCCTCTGTATTTTGCATTTTTTCAGTGAAAATAAGGTATTTTCCCAAATTTATTTCACTGATCATGTAGATGTTCATAGACGCTCAGATTGAAGTTGATGGTTATTATATCAGAAACAGAAAACTGAAAAAAAGTGGCTTTTCTGTAAAGTATATCATTAACTGAACATAAAAACAAGTGTCTCCATTCACTGTTATTTATCAAACTAGTGGGTTTTACTGGTGAATCAGTGCTGTAGAAGATGATGGTGTTTCCACGTTCACTACAGAGCCTCTGAACGTCCAAATGGGTCATATCTGATGACCTTGAAAAGATGACAAACTGCATTTGACACCAATTATTTACATGTATTAATAGGATTAGTGGATCAACAGGTGTTAAACATTTTAGATCAGTAGATGCTTTTGGTTGCAGGAGGTTGTTTGGGTCTTTATGGGTTAATTTGAAACTAAAAATTTTCATATAAAAGGAATGTAAATATGCAACGTTGCTATTTGTCCTTTCAGTGTTTTTGTTAATGCAGATATTCGGGCTATGTAAACCACCTGTTAGCAATAAATCAATTTGACCAATTAGCTAAACCAACAATATAGCATAGTCCGCCGAAAGCGTCGACTGACAGTGTGGACTAACCAATCACAGCAGAGAACAGTGTCCAATCATCCAATCACAAAAGCGGGTTCTGTGGCGGGATCCTGACTCATCTCACAAAATAACTAGTTTTCTTTAGCTTTGTGCGGTCTCCAGAACTAAGGTTGTATTTGTTAGATTAGCGGGCAAAAATAATCTTAAAGTATGCCGACAGGAAGGAGACCGATGAAGAGAAAACTCCCCGAAGAAAAGTCTGATAAAAAAGAAAATGTGTTTGATTTTACTCCGGAAGATGGCCTGAAAGAGTTGAGTGGGTCAGAGGACGAAATCAGACAAGGTAAATAACTTTAGCATTAGTAGTTGTTGTACATTAGCTATTCCAGTCAATTTGAGTAAATTTTATTTTTAATTTCCAAGCTGAAAGTCTCATTAAGGACAAGATGACCAAGAAAAGACCAGTGGCTGACTTTGAAGAGGAAGATGGGGCATGTCCTGTTGGGTATTAACGCCATCATCTACTACTGTTAGCTAGCTTAGGTTTTATATGCTAACTTCAATGAGTTGTGCACTAAGTAATATTGTACTGGAAGCAGAGTAAGGTGACTATAAGGTCGCTGTGTCTATTGTTTTTCAGAAACGAGGTGCTGACCATGATGGAGAAATTTGGAGGTAAACAGATAAAATGAGATTTGTTTTACTCAGTTGCGTTAGCTACATTCTAGTAACTGTACATATTATTTTAAAGAGTAAAGTATGATAATATTAGATTGTTGCTTAATTTTTTTTATATCATATATTTACTGTATACAGATATTTAATGTATTTAAAGTACGTAGTTGCAATGGTACTGTGAATTAATAAGCATCCAGCTCTACATTTTAGTGTAACAACAACTAATACAGTTTTTGTGTAATTTTCTGTAAGCTGATATCAGCAAAGTGATGCAGACCAAGAAGAAACGTCTCGAGTCTCTAACGAAGAACTACATGAAGGGAAGCCAACAAAAACTGGAGCAGCTGTGGAACAATTATCATAATCAGAGGTATGCCTGTTTGTGTCTCCTGTTCTCAGTAAAACCTGAGACACACCAGTGTATGTGGGAAACAGTGGAGTAAAAAAAGACCAAACAAGACAACTGATAATTATAGACAGCATTGCAATGGCATTCATTCATACAGGAACCACATAAACTATGCAAAAAATCTCATTTGTCAGTTTTTATTGTACTGTATTCAGTTTAGAAGTTTTCACATCCCATTTTGATTCTGTTTTAGACAGTAGAAATGTGTGTTTGTAACATTGTTTTGACCAATATTATTGTTGTGTATGTATTTCTATTTGTAGGAAGAAGATGACAGACCAATACTCACAACAGGTTACTTTGGCACTGCAGCAATGGGAGAATGAAGCCCAGCGAACTGAAGAGCAGGGGGAAAGGCTCAGTGTCAGTTCATCTTTTCAAATGCTCGGTTGAGCCACAAGCTTAGCGTTTTAGTCCACTTGGCTCAAAGACACAGGAGGCAGAGTTGTGGGAGGAAAATATCTGTATTACTGATGTGCAAAGTAACACATTCTGTTTCATAATGTAATATTGCAGTGAAATTTTTATGTATGTATGTAATTTAATTTACCATGAAGCAAAACTGCTAAATATTCCTAATAAAATAGACAGCAGGTTTGTGTTTAATTGGAATAATCACCTAGAACTAAACACAATTCAAGCAGACTTTCTCCATGAGTTCTTCTTCTCTTTGCAGAATCTGTTCAGACAGCAGCAGAAAGTCCTCCAGCAGGCCAGAGTCGTACAAAACCAGAAACTGAAGACTGTCAGAGAGTTGTATGAGCAGTTTCTCAAGGTAAAGAATTTAAGGAGGCTGTGCTCTGTGGTGACTCATCTGGTAGACCATGTTCCACACTAACCCATATTTGAGTGCCTATGCTTCATGTCATTTTTAAGTTAAGTAAATCTTTAAATAAACAAAAACAGAATCATGTACTACCTTGTTATGTTTACACGGTTCATCTACCTAAAATCTAGCAAGTTTTTGTGTCAACAGATTGATTTTCTTTGTTGTGATGCTGCTTATGTACTGCATGTACCATAAATACACAGAAATCCAAAAAGCTTCTTTTAACCTTTGAGTTACACTGTTGAAAAGTTTGTGTTTATGGTTACTTAACCCTTCAGAAAATAACACGTAATGTCATTGTATAAATATTGTCACATGCATGTCTTCTAATGCAGTAATAATGGAAACATTTGTTCTGTTCCCTCTAGAACATACAAGACATGGAGAAGAGTCACGATGTGTTCTTGCAGGGGGCACAACAGGAGCTGAAGAAGGAGATGGCCACACTGCAGAAGAAGATCCTCATGGACACAGTGAGTGGAGTTCTCCAGGGAACTGACTCAGTGGTTATTTTTGGAATTTTTTTTACTACTGTTTTTGGGATTTATGACTATTTACAAAGTGAGTGTTTTTAAGTTGCTTACCAGATGTTTGTAATACTATGGTCTCTTGTCAATGTATTTTTCCACAGCAACAGCAGGAAATGGCCACAGTCCGCAAGTCGCTGCAGTCCATGCTGTTCTAGTCCGCTGTTACTATAACAACGCAAATTATTTCACCTTTCATTGTTAGAGGTGCTAAGTTTATTTCAATAAATTGCATTTTGATCCATGTTTTAGATATGAAGACAGTTGAGTAGTGTTGCATTTATGTTCTATAATTTGTCACAAAACTTGTCCCATTTCATACACTCTGCAGATGTTCTTTCTTCAGTTGGAAATACTTGCTAAAGAAGTATTCATACATAGCGGTCACTTGGAAAAAAATAAAGGATGTTAAATGAACACTGACAAAAATGAATAAATAAAGGTTATTTTTGTCTTTACAGTCCAGACTCGTGCTAGATGTTTTTATTGTGCAGCCATTGCATGTTTCCTCATTTTATTTTAATCATCATCTTCCTGCATTAGGTTGTAATCCATTCTCACAGCACTTTGGTTTGTAAAAGCAAGCAAATCATGGGTGTTACTGAAAACTAACTATGACTGGAGCCAATCGTCATGCTATTGTCCTACTGCACTGAACCCAAGAGCACTTCAAATGTCCACATTCTACAAACTTGTGTCTGATTAAGTCATTTACATACTGAGATGATAAATGGCTCATTTTTCACCTGTAAAATTGGAGAGTCCATGTATAGATAAATAAATGTATTTTATTTATTCCAAACTGGTATATTACAGTCGAGTGTGACCTCTAGTCTGATCCCAGACGTCTCTAGAGTACTGTCTCCGTCTTTTTTCCGGTAATTTAAATACATGTGTAGACTGGACAAGCAGGCACAGAATAAGCCATGTGACCTGCCTGTCCATTCAGGGTTTCATGCAATAATTCATTAAGTATCAAGAACAGATGCTAGTCCTTTCAAAATCATGCATCACAATCTAATGAGAAATACAAATAAAGCAGAAAAACGTATCTCACTATTACATCTTCAGGTATTTTTGTTAATCTGTTAACATGAAGGTATAATTATTGTACTTTTGAGAGAAGGGCTGGGGCTGTTTTATTCAATGATCTATTAGATAAACTTGCCAATTTCTGGTCAAATTAAGTTGTGCATTTATCTTTCATACAGTTCATACTGAAAACCAGTTATGATGTTCAATGTAAATAATTATCTCAACAAACTTCTGTAAAATAATTACAGAAAAGTAAAACAATGGCCCAACAGTACAGTGAAAGATGGGGACATAAACCCTATAGGCTGAGGTCTGGGTTTGAGTTTGGACCGGACCATTTGTTGAAATCCTTGAAGTGACAGAGGTGACTTCTAAACCAGAGGCATCTGTGATTCCTGTGTCCTAAACCAACAGCAGATCCAGTGGCTTCTGCGATTCAAAGAGTAAAGCCAAAGGTCCCAGTGAGGTGCACCCTGACCCTGAACCAGCCCAGGGCTACAGTCAGCCAACCTTTTACATCAGCCTCCTTCTCTATCCTCCCTGGACACTCTAACAGCACTAGAGCTGTGCCTGGTACAGCTCTGAGGCAGATAAAGGTCACCACACCATGTAAACTAGAGGCTGATCCAGAGCCTGTTATGACTGAGGAGAGAACAGCCAAAGCCACCCCCAAGCCTCCTGCTGTCAGAGGACAAGCCCTGGATTTCAGTCAGTGTGTGGTCTGCATCCTCAACCACATCCATGTCTGACCTCTAGAGCTCCTGCATCTCCGTCTGCATCACACTTCTGCCTCCACCTCGACTTTTAGCCCGAGCCCAGTTTTTTTATCCTGCTAGCTTTAAGCCTAATCTACCTCCAACTCTTCTATTATGCCTGTCTTTTATGTCTCTACCTTTATGTCTACCCAAACCAATATTTCAACCCCAGTGTCTCCCCCCACTGCCTCCTCTTCTTTTGCTCCACCTTTGACATCTCTGGATTTGTCCCTATATTTTCCTCTATATCTCAACCCACCCTTCCTTGCCCCTACTTCAGTTTTTTTTCCGTATCTCTGCTTTGAACCGCACATACATCTAAACCTTTACCCGTACCTATACTTCCTAACTATCTTTTATTAACTTTAATCAAATCCATTATGTTTTTGACTTGTCTTTTCACTATCTTCATTCAATAAACTTCTAAAATCCACAGTATTTTGATAAAGATGGTTAATTTGTGGTACAACATTCCAAATATAGTAAAAAACTGGTTCATTTTTGCATTTTCCTGTTCTTCATTTTGTTATTGTTGCTTCCCTGGGAAGGGAATATTCTACACCTATCAGTTTAATGGACAAATTTAGTAACAAAACATGCATTTTAAGGAGAAACAACACACTACCAATTTGATGTCTGAATTTCCTTTCTTACTAAAAGCACCAATATGTGACAAGTCATAGATAAGAATGTATAGCTTGTACATGCCAAAGCACAGCATTGTTTTCTGTTATCAACCAGTTACTCTTCAGCAAATTGCCCCATGTCCTTCATGTCTGGTAATTAGGTGGAACTTGGGAAGCAGTTGAACCAGTTCGTTGGGTGTGACCTTTATGTTCAAGGTCAAATTGGTTGACATTTCAAATCTCAACAGCAATGATGACCTACATTTTTCAGGTCTTTCGGGGCCACTGCATGGTCATGGGGGCCAATAGGAGAAGCTAGCACATACTGTATGAGGGAATGGTGATACTGGTAGAGGTATAGTGTGAGTGGGTGGTGCAGTGGTTAACACTGTCGCCTCACAGCAAGAAGGTCCTGGGACCCTTTTGCGTGGAGTGTGCATGGTCTCCCTGTGTCTGTGTGGGGTCTTTCTGGGTACTGGCTTCCTCCCACCCTATAGGTTACACTTAATTAATTAATGTAAATTGCCCATACCTGTGAATGATTGTTCATCTGTGTATGTCACCCTGTGATGTACCCTGTTTTCACTGATGGTAGCTGGGACAGGCTCCAGCACTCCTCGACTCCTTTGAGGATTAATCAGTTTGGAAAATGAATGAATTAAGCATAAATGCTTAATGAGCTGCACATCGAAGTATGAATGGTTTTAATAGCACAAAGTATGGAGGAGTAGTAGATGACAATGAACACACAAAATGGAATAATAATAAAAAGCACAACTATCAGCCCACGCATCACATGAAGATTGTCAAAATAACACTTCAGTATGAAGAAGAAAACTTGCTGATAGGTGAAAATAATGAGCTTTATACTTCATTCAGGGGGTGGTACCCACCCATTAGGCAATATAGGCAAATGCTAAGAGCCTCAGGAAAATCAGGAAAAAAAATTCACCTTCAATACAATTAGATTAAAACTATACTTATTACTATTAACTCTTAAAATGGAAAGCAATGATAACAGCAAATAAACACTAGTGAAAACTGCAAGTTGATTGGACCAATATTTTGGGAGATAGTAGTAATTTCGGAATGCAATAGCCTTACAGTCACATTCCGGAACCATAGAATCATCAGCGAAGTGCGTTACCTAGCAACATATAAACAAAGGGGCCACGTTGTCATGGTGTCACATTTCAACAGACATGCAGCTGAGAGGTTATGCAACTGAAAATACCAGTGGAATGTACAGATACAGTAAAGGAGTGACCCGTGCCAAAGGTAAGTTTATTTATACCACATCTAGAAGTCTTAAATGTAATTTGTTAAGCATGTAAATTGGGTGACGTTTCCTTTGTAAGCGTATGTAAAATCGCCGATGGAGGGGGCGCCATATGTAACCTTGCGTAGGGCTTCATATTGGGTAGGGCCGGCTCTGGTGATACCGTGTGTGGGTGTTGGTTGGTTGGTGGTTTTGGATTTCCTAAGTGTGTTCTGGTGTGAGACTTCCCCCTGTTGTGGAGGGTTTGGGTTATCGGTACTACATAGGTCTGATACAGGTCCGGCTTTAGGACCCGGGGCAGGCCGGACTCGGCATCTGGCCGCCGTTGTAGAGTCTAAACAGAAGCCGCCACACTGACTCACCGCCCGGTGGCTGACAGAGCTCCGTGTGTCCCCTGAACACGCCTCATATGTTCAGAAAAGTATCCTCTGAATGAAACAACCGGGGAACTGTTACAGGAAATAAACGAGAGTAAGCGAGAGTTGGACCGCATGGAGTCCAAACGGCAAAGTGGTGAGTACCAGACCGGTTTGTTATCATGAATCTGTTTAGACTAATAAGGAGCCTACAGTAATAAGTTTTTTAGAAGAAGGACCGATCAGTGGGAGGAAAGCCGTTCAGGGAATCTCCATGGAGCTTATGGAAACCGTGGTAATAATCCAAACAAAAACACATATGTACATTGTCCAAATTATAAACTCTTTGCGCAAAACTTATCTTTTCACGTATAAAAGCCACATATATCTGAGATCCGACTGTTTTGCTTCACTTTCGTGTAAATAAACAACAATTCAGGATCTTGAAATGTGCGGGATGCGCGTTGCGTCGTGCGTCACGCTCCCGTTTTAACGGCTGGAGTAACGGGTGATGATGTCATGCGTCGGTGCGTTTCTGCCCGTTCACGTGCGTGTGTATGTGTATGTGGGATGGAGAAGGCATCCTCAGGTAAGAGAGTGATGCAATCTGATACCAACGGAGAAGTGCCCCGTTGGAAGCAGCGCCGCTGGAAGCTGGGACGCAGCGGCGGCAGCGGCTGAATGGCGGCTCTGTCTGTGCGCCTTCAGGCTACAGCCCTGGAAACAGGAAGCTACATTATGTTACACCAGGTGATGAAGCTGCGACCTAAAATGAAAATATGGCAAAGGAGGACCACGAGTATTAACGCTGAGGAAAACAATGAGAGGGTTTTCTAATAGGTTCATAGTTTAAAGGCGCATGGCCTGATAGTGAGATGGGAGATGTGTGCGTTTCAGCTCAACGAACACGTCAAATCCACTAAAAAGATGGATAAACTGACTTGAATAAATAGCTGCAATTTTAAAACCTAGTTAATTATTTAAAACTGCTTAGAAGTTTGATCGCCCCCCTTGGTATGTAGGTTAATATCATGCAATAATAATCAGTTTAAGTGCTTGTTACCAAATGACTGCGCTCACAGTACTGTCTTTATTTTACTTTGTAGTCTACTGTTTATGACATCGGACTACTTGGCAATGAAGTACAACACAAGCTGTTTCTTCACTGTAGCTTAAGTGTTGTTTGGCCATAGAGTTGTGCAGCTGTGCATGCCAGAAGAAAACATTTGCACTGTGGAAAAAAAAATATGAGAGTTGTGGTCCAAAAGCGCAACTGCACTAAAGCTGGGGTTGTAAAATGTTTTGGGCAAATTGCAAATTGAGTACAATGGCAAATCGCTCAGTACATGTAAGGATGGAGGAAAAAGAGGACACAGAATTTTAAGTGGTTTTTAACACTGTAGCCAATGTGTTATAACAATTAATTGCCCACACCCACATATAGTAGTCCTCCCTGTTAAACTGTCACCAGCCTTGACCTCGACCATGGTTCCTTTACATTTCCTTTTCCCTTTCCTCCTCCTCTGTCCGTGGCGGGGGGGGGGGGGGGGGGGGGGGGGGGGGGGGGGGGGGGGGGGGGGGGGGGG
>JAPQRQ010000007.1:22025514-22043667 GCA_037367365.1 Apogon talboti
CCCTCTTCCATCACACCTGGTTCAGTTAATGATCAGCTCATCTCCAAGCTCTGCATAAGCCTGATAACGATGTAATGGCATCCAGGTGTGATGGAAGAGGAACCTATCTAAAGCATGCAGGACACCGGCCCTCGAGGACCAGGATTGGCTACCCCTGATGTAGACATTAAACTTCCTCCACATCCCCTCTCTTTTCCCCGTAGGTTACCTCAGTGTGAGTCTGAGCGGCTCTTGGAAGGAGCGTTGGTGTGTGGTACGAGGTGGCAGCCTGTACCTGCAGAAGGACCCTGGAGACCAGCGGCCCCCGGTCATCGTGGTGCCACTCAAAGGAGCAGAGGTGGTGCCGGGAGGACTCGGTCCGAAGCACCCGTTCTCCTTCCGCATCCTGCAGGCGGGCAGCGACCTGGCCTCCCTAGAGGTACGACACCGTGGCATCAAAGTAATCACATTCAACAGGCGGAGAAAATGTCCTGAAGAACGATGGTTCACATGTGCTGAGTTACACACCTACATTCTTCAGTTAAAATGTGCGTGGGTTTGTGTGTTTTTGTGTCAGGCCAGCTGCTCAGAGGATCTCGGCCGCTGGTTGGGTGTGTTGTTCGCAGAGACGGGGAGTGCGACTCTCCCTGAAGAGCTGCACTACGATTACATCGACGTGGACACGCTCACCGACATACGGCACGCTGCCAGACACTCCTTCCTGTGAGTCACTCCTCATGTGTGTGTGTCTGTGCCCATGTTTAGCCCCAGTTTTCCATTTATCATCATTTATTACTTCTTTTTTTTTTTTTCCAAGTAGTGTCATCCTCTTTTTTCTGTCTTCGCCTTTCTGTTTTTTGATTTGTCTTGATTTACTCTTATTCTCAGATGGGCCACTAACGCTGCTACTTCCTCCAGCAGCGCCTCCACAGACTCCAGAACATATGACGAGGTCTATGAAAGTGTCGAGGTGAGGAAACATCTGCCCGATGACAAACAGCCTTACTGTGAATTCATCACTCATGCTTTATTCCTGCTATATGTGTCAAATGTTCAATGAAGCTCACAGATAGAGAATAAGATTAGGATATGAACAATTTGTCTATCTGTAGCTTCAGTGTTACACGTTTGAACATCAGTATATTCAGTAGTAGAAGTACTTTTACCACAAAAACACTCAAAACTTTACAGATAAGTAGAAATGTGTAGTGTCAACAGTAAAATGGTCCCTGTGTGTCTGCCTGTATTTTACTATTGTACACTGTAGGATCATTTTGGGTTATTTTTACTTTTGCATTAATGTGTCTGTTGCATTTTACTACTGTACATGTTTAATTTAATGTAGCACTCATTTGAACTACTTCATATACTGCTGGAATATAAAGTAGTACTTTATATACTGTTGGTTATATCAGATTATCATATAGTTTTACAAGATTTATAAAATATTGAGTGTTCATGAGCTCAGATAAACAGGCCTGTTTTCAGCATTTTCCAGTTAATCCAATTTATTTTTTAAAGAGTATAATGCACCTAAAAAGTAGCAGATTTAACGTGTAACCCCTAAAAGAAACACCTGATCTTGTAGTTTTTAACATTCAAAATAATTTTAAGATATTACACTGGAAAGGATGAGAAAGTGAAATCTGTAAGTAACTAAACTAAAACTGTCAGACCAATGTAGTGGAGTAAAGAGTACATACAATATGTGTAATGTAGTACATAGAAGTACAAATACGCATAAAACTGAAGTGCCTCAAGTTTGCACTCGGTCAAAAATACATAGATGCACACAGATAAAATGAGCATGTTTATTATTTTTGTTGTTTTATTTTCCTGCAGGATAGGGATGTCGACAGCAGAACGGGTCAGGTGAGACGCCACGCCTCCTTCTCCAGCAGGGACTCTGAAAAAACTGAGCAACAGGCTGCCATAAAGAGACATGCATCCAGTAAGTCTCCGCCCATAAAGGTGAAACAAAACAAAATTATCACTTGCTGTTAAAAAATTTTGCTTTTTTTGTTATTAGATGTGAATCATTATGCACGTTATGGGAAGACGCGTGCAGAGGAGGATGCCAGGCGGTTTCTCAGACAGAAAGAGGAACTGGAAAAGCAAAAGGCGGAGCTCAGAAATACTCTCATCTCCCTCCGCAGAGAGAAGAGGGAGACCAAGGAAGGGATGAAGAGTAGCACTGGTCAGAGTCAAATCATACATACTTTCTAGACTTGTGTTTTGTGCACCGTACTGACTATGGGTATGTGTGTTTGCAGGTCACAGTGTGGAACAGCGGTTAGCCGAGCTGGAGACACTGTGTAAACAGAAGGAGGAGGAAAGGGTGGAGCTGGAGCTCAGACTGACTGAAGTTAAAGAAAACCTTAAGAAATCATTGGCTAGAGGAGCTTTAGGCCCGCCCACCAGCACAAAGATCAGTGCCAAGGTAGGCAGCCACAGTCTTACTGTATGTCTGTTTTACATCACACATTGAAACTGTCTTATATAAATATTGTCATGACAGTAGGAGGCACCAGGCAGCCACTGACTTGCATGTACAGTAACTCAGGGGGGTTCCGTTTTTTTTTTTTTACTTATTGTGTGTTTGTTTATACAGGCACAAGGCAATAAGGTTGAAAAGGTTTACAATGAGACAGTACCGGTCAACTCGGCATCTGAGCTCCGGAAGCGGCCACCGTCTCTTTACACCTCCTCAAAAGGCAATGTCATGCAGAAAGCAAAGGTACAGTGTCAAATAATGACCGAGTTTTCATACTGTTTTGTGTAAAAATAAAATATTACCACTCACAGAAATGCAGCAGTTTGACATCAAAAAAACTAAATGTTGTCTTTACTTTTACGTCTCATGGTTTCCAGGAGTGGGAGTCAAAAAAGGGGACTTAGACTGAACATCAGACGGACTAACAGATGGATTCACAGTGAAACAAGACTGGGCTTTTGACAGGAGGATGTGTACAAGGAGAAACAGGGGAGGACAAAGAAAAACTGGCACTGAGAATATGAAGGAGGAGGAGGAGGAGGAGGACAGACTGAGACATTTTGTTTCCTCCTCTTTCCCAAAAAAAGAGGAATCTGCAAGTAGAGGCGACTTGGTGCTATCCACTGTAAATACATGCGACCGATGTACCAGTGCAGTATTAATGTGGATCGCTCTAAAAATTAAATGTGTTTGCATGTGTGTTTACATTTGAAGGCCGCAGAAAGTGGACATGTGATTATTTCACAGCAAAGGGATAGTTTAGAGTTCCATTCTCATCTGAACATGTGACCTAAACCCATTGACGGATGAAAAAAAAAAAGCTCTTTATGAACTCAACTACTTGTCAATGTAAAGTTTAAGATTTAAGAACTAAAGAATTATTATATTAAATGGTTATTATTGGTCTCATGAGTGAAGTATCCCACATTTTGTGAATTTAAAACATTAGGAAAGCACATGAAGTATGACACTGTCTAAAGAAATGTATTAAATGTCTATTACTGCAATGTGAAGCTGTTAAGAAAAACATGTCGATTGAATCCACTGTTTGTAACTATATGTGTATTTTCATAGTTGACTTTTGCACTTTATTCTGTTGTATTTTGTAATTACATAAATTAAACTTGCTTCTATCCTGTGAGGACAGACGCTTGTGCGACCGCTTTTCCTGCTCATCCCACAAACAAACACACAAGTTGACATAAATGATATTTAATTATAACTGATTTATATGAGTGAGTGACACTGGAGGCAAGGTGGGTGTCTTGCCCAAGGACACAACAGCACAGACTAGGACAGAGCTGGACTTGAACCACAGCCCTGGTTCATATTGTTTTGGGTTTTTTTTCATTTCAGATGAATTGATGAACTCATATTCCTGAAAAAATTAACTCTTCTTTTTTTGTTAAACTTAAAAATAAATTGTTGCCTGTTTGAGCCACAATCGCCATCTAGTGGTGTTGAATTATAACTCCAGTTGTGAGCAGAGTTAAAGGTCAGAACAGTGAGCCTTATAAGACAGAAACTTCTAAACATGTTTATCTTTTGGCCACACAATCATCAGTCATGTCACAATAGGCATTTACCTTTCAGTCTCAACAAAATATAAAAGACATTAAACTTATCCTAGAAAGAGGCAGCAGAAGTTTTTTTTTTTTGCTTTCTGTGCCTTTCTTACAGTTTACAGAACAAGATCAGTGCAACTTTAGCAATAAAAGAAAACAGTTCAAGAGCTTGGAGGCTGAATTACTTAGATTTTACAGGCCAAAACATGAATCAATAACAGGCTAGATTGAGCATCAATAAAAACAATACAAAAATAATATTTCCACAGTTTAATGTGAAAAGCATTTTAAGAAATGAGTGACTATACAGTTATGGCACAAACATTTTCCCAAATGATTAATGGAGAGTATGTGAGAAAAGAATTATACCTATTAACCAAAACCTTCTACTGTTACACCTTGTAGCTTTCTCTCATCATTTCAGTTTTGCCCTTTTGACGCAGAAAAGATGTCATTGAGAGTTTTCATTTAATGCTCACGCTTTCTAACAGGAGACTTGCACCCCTTTGGTGCTTAGTTAAACTGTTTATAAATGCCAGTAATAGTGGTATATTTTAATGGATCACCTATAGAGGATGTATAGTAATAATAGATTAAAAGATCACCTAATTTTCCTCCTATTTTGATGCGTAGATATACAGTACTGTGAAAAACTCTCAGGCTGCCTTTAGCGTTGTGGTTTTCGCAGGGTAAAAATGAGCATGCATATTTATTTGTAAGTCTCTTCATTAGATACAAGAAAAAAAAATCTGCTGGAAATACATGTTGTCTAGTGCTAAAAGTCTGAATTTATTGTGACCTCTGCTCATACATACATTTTGCTCATTACATGTTGAGTTCTCTTGGATCAACTGTCTTGAAGTTTTCATTCATTACTTTTATTATTAATCTTGTGCTAGATTCAATCCAAGTATCACATGCAGAACATCCCAGGTGTTTTCTTTGCACTTGGGCTGTCTTCTATTTTGTTCTTTTTTCCAAATGATAATACATAGCTTAAATAATATATTATTCTATTTTTTGTTTTTAATGCATTTCACACATTTCCTATATATTCCAGTTGTACATATGTTGATACAAAGATTGAGAAATGCACACTTGTGGTCTTTATAACCTTGCTAAACCTACAAACCTAATGGTAGCTAAAGATTTTTGCGTAGTATTGTAAATGCTTGATAAAATAAGGCAAGTCAGCCATTCAGCTTCTTTAGAAACAGTTTATTTAGTGCATTTCTAGTTTGTCCACAGCAGGAACCAAAATATTAAGTTAATCTGTGCTCCTATTGATTCACCAAAGTTCTGGTCCAACACCATTGGTCCACTCATATTCTGGTGCAATACTATTGGTCCAGTAGTGTTCTAACACCCTCACATTGGTTCACTAGTGTTCTGGTATGACACTATTGGCTCACTAGTGTTCTCTTTTGGTCAGGAACACGCAAGACCAGAAAAAAGAGGACCTTCAGCATGCTGCTACTGAGCAGAGGTCCACAAGCTTCCATGCAACAACAAACAAACAAACAAACAAACAGCAAGTGACAACAACAACAAATGGAAAGAGAAACAACGGCATTGCTTGAAGTAAACACGGAAGCATATACAGTAAACCTTATTTTAACCTGCTAAAGCCCTCAAGAGGTTGATATACAACTGATCTTAAAAAGGTAAAATCCCGCCCCCCCCCAGACACATGCGTGCGCACACACTCGCTCTCACTTGCCCACACACAACGCATCTACTGCAAGCACAGCAACCAGTCACTCGCACACAAACACACAGGCGCACCTGCATGCAAACAAAGAGTCAGTCCTCATAAGTGTACAAGGAATACTTTCATCGTTTTTAAAAATATGACTTAACCCCATGAGCTCTGTGTAAACATAGCATACAGTAGATTAGATAAAGATCCTTCGGCCTTTGTCTCTATTACGGTTACGTTCTCGCCACCTGCCTTTTTAATTTAATACTTGGACTCTTTGGTTCTCAGTAACAGTCTTTAAATCTGTGTGACTGACTGGCTCTTTCTATCCCTCTTTTCCTTCTCTCCCTCCCTTGTTCTCTCTGAGTATAATACACAGTAGGAAGAGTAGTCAAGGGAAGAGTGGTGGAGGCCTGGCTCTTGATCCTCCACAGACCAGAGCAGCAGAGCCAGATGGATTGATTGTCCTTGGTTTATTTACATCACAGTCAGTCACAGTGGGCTCCGTAAAGTGGAAGAACACATTCCCGTCCTCTTCCCTCCCTCCCCTCACCAGCCTGATGTGTGGGCATTTTGGCCTGAGATCTGTATGTGCAGGTGTATGTGTGTGTGTGTGGGTGTGTGTCTGCAGGTCTGTGTGTGTGTATGTGTGTGTGTGGGTGTGGGTGTGTGTGAGGGACGGGGGGGCTAGGATAAGTCATTGTTGCTTGGTGTCTTCCCTCCGCCGTTAAGGAGAGCTGAAGCGCTGCGACTCTTGGTCGGTGTCCCGCTGCCAGACCGTGATAGTTCTGTCAGGTCATGGAGGGAGGGCTCTCTGTACATGGCCACTGAACACACAAATAAACCAACAATCAATAATTCAATTGTCACTCAGTCGATAACTTCATTTCCACTCGTCTGTCTGAATGAGTTAGGTTGGGTGTGTCGATAGTTGCATGCACGTCTGATTCTGCTTTTAGAAAAGTACAAGTGAAGTAAAAAAGTATTAATTTCACCTTGACATTAAAATTTCTACCAAGCTAAGTTCTGAATACAATATACTGCAATATGGTTAATGAAGTAAAGCATTAACATAAAATAAACAGCCAAAAATACACAAATTAGTTTCAGAGGAGCAATAATGTATGTTTACCTCCAGTTACCATCACACCTTTTTGCATAACTTCTTTATTTATTTATTTATTTACACCAGGGGTCTGTACAAAATCCCATGCAATGTACTACATACACATACATAATATTCATCCTTTTCTGTAAATAAACAGAATGTATCTCTGCGGATACACTGCTCTGGGTGTGAATGCGTGTTACTTCCTGAAAGCTGTCTTATCAGTCAGATGGGGGCATGTAACCACGGTAACCAGCTGATCTCACCTCTAATGGCATCAGTGTGATATTACAGACTACACTTGTAACTGTGTAGCACCACTGACTACCAGCTACTGGGCTCTGTTCGCCTTCTGTCATTGTCCATTGTTGCCATGACTGCATTGCATTGTGGGATATTCATACTGGCAAAGTGTCCAGAGCTTGCATACTGCAATAATTAGCCAGAAACAGTGTGCAATCTACGTACTATTGCTTTTATGCCTCAGTTTCAGAAAGACTAAAAAGCTTTCCAACTAATTAACATGTTGGCGTGTAATTTCGTACATTGCACAGATCTGTAATATCTGCTTTAACCTTCATCCAACTGATATATTTAACATTTATGACTACAGGCTGGGGTCTCTGGGGACTACAAGAATAAACAACTGTATAAAAACTAACAAAATATTAACACATCTATTCTAAGAATATTACTAGCTATATAATTAATGTCATCTGAAAAAAACAACTTATTTTAAGAAAGATGCTAATGAGTATGAAATGAGAATATAGTGCAGAATAGACAGAGCACATGAAGAAATCTGAATTTGCCTGCATCATTGTCCACCTCCTTCAAAATGAATGGGATAATGAAGACCCATGGCCAAAATCTGCTTAGTAAATACTTCCATTTATTAAAGCTGCATAAGTGGAACTGGCTGCTTCTAACTGAGGTCTCTCTGGACCCCAAACACTGGTATTTTGACAAAGCACTAATTAAGAACAGAAAACAATGATATGACGTGACTAAGTCATGAAAAAATATATATATTTGACAGAAATTACACCTTTAGGGACTGCAGATATCCCAACCAGTTGCAGCTTTTTTTCCTGCTATTTATCTCTGGCCTCCCTCACGACCATGAATTCTCTTGTAGAATATATATAGACTTCGTTCCTGTGGTAAGACACTATTTTCTGCCAAACTTTTCAAACATTCGAAACTGCTGCTTGTGTTTTCTAGTGGGCAGCGTTCTACTGTGAAGCTGTGATGTAACGTATATCGAAAAACCAAGTGTAAAAGAACTAAATCGGATGACATGAGGTGATTAGGTTCGATTGTTTGCTTGTTTCCAGGGAGTCGCCACTTCTGGTTAAAATCTATTAAGTCTTAGACACACAGAGCTAATGAGACAGATTAAAGACTGTGGGTGTTTAACACTTGCTGAATCATTATTAGGGTTTTTTTACACAACTAAAAATGTGATTGGCACTTATGTAGTCATTATTTTGAATGTTATAAAATAAGCTTAAGATGGTGAAAACACACAAGACCTGCTTCCTCGTTAATTGTGAACAGCTCATTCAAAGGTAAAACACAATGATTCTTATTCTGAGGTGATTATGGACTAATGAAAACACAGTTACTAATAGATTGCTCTAAACCTTACACACTGAGAGGTTATGAAAGTTAATAATCTACATACACAGGATAAATTAACTTCAGTTCAGCAGCCAAAATCCAATGTTTTACTTGAAAGTAATTAAATATGCTTTGTTACTAGCCTTACCTTTGAGTGGTTTCGGTATGAAGTGTGCGGCGGCCTTGTTCTTCTTCACATGGTTCCCCTTCATGATCGCTCCCTCCTTGTTGAGTCCCAGGTACCAGGCCCGGCCCGAGGCCTGCTGCCGGTACAGCATGGAGGAGTAGGTGACGTAGTAGTTCTCAAACACGGATTCCTTGAACTTACACTCCGGAGTGAAATGTTCCTGAAGCCCAAATGTGGCAGACAGCGCAACAGATGATAGAAGAAAGAGGACAAGAAGCTGATTAAATAGAAATAGAGAGTAGGAGGGGGCAGCAGCTGGAGAGATGAAGTTGGTAATAGCAACTCCATTAAAGGGAGTTCAATCATTCCTCCATATCGCCATCAGTGTATTCATCCATCAGCTGGTACGCTCTTTGAGTCATTATCTCGGCCAGGCTCGAGTCTCAAAGAACAAACTGCACCAACTTAGGACAGCTGACATTTGCATTTCCTTATTCCTGTGTCTCCATAGCAACCGGCTACTCCCTTGAATACCAACCAGCCCACTGAGAGAAAGATGGTGACCAGGTTGCCGGAGGAAACACAAGGAAACAGACAGAATGATCTCTCCCTCTGTCATCCAGTAATCTAATATGTTTTTTGAAGGCGTGAGATATGTGTGTGATCATTACATTTAAGACAGAGTTACTGACTTACTGCACAGAAACAATAACGTTGAAAATGTTTAGCTCTAGAAGTATTTTGTGTGTTTGTTTGGTGGATGCCATCTGAGGTGAAAAGATAAATATCAGTGTTATGACCATAGTGCACACTCCAAAGCGTCCAGGACTGGGCGCGATGGGCCTGATATTGTTGCGGCATACGTGCTTGCAGAGGCGTAGCTGTGTGGCTGTTATTACACCTAGGTTTGTGCCGCTTTTCTATTTCCTCTTTGTTAGGTTTCATCTTCTACTCTCACGTCCGTGTTTAGATTGTGGGAAGTGTGCCTTATTTTTGTTGATTCTTTTTTGTTATTGCATCTACACCACCCACCTTCACTGCTCAAGAGCTAAAGTGAGGCACTTAATGCAGTGCAGTGCAGCCAACACTGCTTTCTGACCTGTCTAAGAAAATTTATGCACAGTGGGTATGCAAGTGTATTTCTGATTGAGTAAAGCATGAAAACTAATTTCTTGATGCCGGTGTAAATGGAATGAATGTAATCTTTCTATCAAAGAATGACTGAAGGGGAATAAACAAAATAAGGCTGCAGGATGAGCTGAAATCAATCCTGACTGAGAAACCACAATATCAGTAGACAGATAAGAAAGGTTCAGACACTAGATTATAACACCCAGTGGCAGCTGACTCACAAGGCAATACTGTAGTTTAAGTATTGATGTGATGATGGAGTGATAATGAAAGACTGGGGACAATGAAAGGTGCGGTTTCATCACTCAGTTGAACTCAGAGCTCAGACCTTGGTCAGTAATGACGGGGGCTAAAGCGACACCTGTGTGCAAGCCAGTGTGAGTGTGTTAACCTACAGAGGTGTAGAGAAAGCCTTCGTTGTTCATGGCCAGGTAGAGTTTAGTCTGGACGCCCTGGATGGCCACCACTCGGAGCCCCACCGGGATCAAGTTGAACACAGCTGCACGCACACACACACACACACACACACACACACACACACACACACACACACGCCACACAGAAATCCACACACAGCAAACAGAGAGAAAACAGACAGAAGAAATGTCATCAATATCAAGGTCCGCTATTATGACACCTCCATTTTAACACGCACAAGCTTTTTTACAAGGTCAGTCAGGCGCTAAGGCTATTGAATTACACTGATGATTTACTGCCTGGCATTAAGTGTGGGATGAAAGGGTGTGAATTATCAGAAGGCGTACAGAAAAAGCAGGGTTTGGTAAATATTTGGTAGTTTCGACAAAAGAGCCATTGACTGCGAGGTCGCAGCTGTTTCTACTATTATCCAAATTGTTAAGGAGTACTATTGTATTTTCTTGTATGTGTGTTTATGCAGGTGTTAGATCTCAGGTTTCATTACTAGAAATCCACACACCTTGACTGGTATTGAAAGGAGGCTAAGCATTTATTGTCAGAATATCCAACCTATATTTATTCCCTTTTAACTGTACTCATCTACTCATGTATGCATCTTGATCTATTTTCCTTGATGTGGCTGCCTTATGAATTCTATTATTTTCCTTTGCTTTGATAGCCCGCTATTACTGTGAAGCACTTTGTAACATAAAGTGATGCAATAAACAAACATTTACTCACTTATCTCACCAAATCAAATCAAACAAAACAACATGCCAGTTACTGTCGCGCATAAAAATGTCAAAATATGAAGAAATACGAACACCACAAGTTCACTGCTGCCTTTTTTGTTTTTAAGGCTCTTATATATTCAATTGATGCCACAATAAGTCAGAGAAATACATTTATTTCTCAGCTGACTTGTCATTTCACAATCTGTACAGTAGTATCAAGGACAATCTCAGTCTTGTTGACACACATACATCAATTCAACTAGACTTCAGTTTCCCTTTTTATACACATTTTTTGTTATGGGTGAAAAAAATATAACTGTAATTAATTTCAGAGTGTTTTCAAGCATATTTTAATGGTGAATTGGAAGGTTTGCTTTATACACTCCTTTCAGTGTACTAAAATATGGAACAAGAAACTGATTTCTCTTCATTTTGTTTTGTCTGTTCAATCAGCAACACAAGCAAAAAAGTTTTTCTACAGTACAAGCTCTGGAGCTGAGACATAATTATTGCAGGCAGCTTGATGACTCCTGCTTTCGTTTAATTACTGATTTAGTCAACCATGTTCTTTCTAATGACTGTGGTTATGTGGAGACACGGATTACATGGATTAGCCATTCAAATGCAACTCATGGATGACTGGCTTCATGTGGGCAGTCGTTTACATGATGTATACATCATATAATCGTCTAATTAAAGAACACACTTCCATCGCCACCATCTCACTCTCTCACTTTCTGCACAACAGTTGGTGGCCTGAGAAGTAGCAGAGATTAATGTGCGATGCTGGCGACACCAACTGTGCGCGAGAAAGAGAGTGATTGCCGTCTGAAGCACAACAACATAACTGAATTAGCTATATCAATCACATGTCGTCGAGTGTGTGTGAAAGAGAGGGAGAAAGTGATAGAGCGAGGCAAAATTAACTAGCGTCCCCTACCACTGGTTTGTTTAATCATTTTCTGGGACTTGAAGACTGTACTGTTTATTCTGCAGAGATGGAGTTGTGTTTCCTGGAGTACACCATGACATTTAGAGGAAAAACATGCACCAGATTACTGACTGAATGAACAGTTGACATGTTGTTTAGTGACTAAGCTCAGTCCCCTGTTGGACCAAAATCACAAGCGAAACCTGTGTTGAAATTAGATTCATGCTGTTTTAAGTGGGTACAGAGGAATTAAATTAAATCAGCCCTGGCTCAATACTGAACAGTCAATATGTTGCAATGATCCACTTTTTCTGAAAGTAATACACAGCAGGGTGGAAATATGGGAAAAGAATTCATGATGACACATAAAAAAGCTTTAATTTTCTAAACTACAGTAATGCATTGCATGTTAACATACAGTGTAAGCACTAATGATTTTAGACTACAATATTAAAATTATACTTCTTCCAATCTCTACTCAAATATTGTTTTTCTTTGCAAGAAGCTGGGTGCATACACACTTTAAACAAATATGTCTTCCCATTTGTGTCTAACTTGTGTTCTCAAAGGCGTAGGAGTAATAGTGGGTATGTGTATGTAAAATTTAGTTGGCCAACATTCCACACACATGCACAGAGGCATGAAACACACATACCGTAGGTGCTGTCTTCATCCTTGGTTCCATCGATGGTGCCATCGGGCTGCATTTGCAGCTGGAAGCCCTGGCGACTGGAAAGCCTGGTCACAATGCCCTTTAACTGGGGCTCTGAGAGGAAAAGAGAGCACAGGAAGGGAGACACTTTAACTGCATTCATTCATTTAGTGATCACATGTATCATCAGATCCAGCAGTCTCCAGGAAGTCAGAAGTGTCAGAGGAAGAGGAGCTGTATATATTTCCAGTCACTGAGCCTATATTCTCAATCACTGGGTCTACAGGATGCAGTAATGAACCGTGACCCCCCTGCACATTACTGTGGTTTGTTTAAGAAAAGGTGAAGAAAGAAAAGCTCCAGATCTGTTGACATGAGGATCCTGATTTCTGGGTCTCCATCTTTTATGACTGATACATGCTGCTACATACTTTGCTGTGGGACAAATACAAAGTTATTTACATGTGATGATTGTGGTGTCATGCAACAGGATTAATTCCAAACACACACGGACACCATCCAGAGGGTGAAGTGATGAAGGGAAGGACCAGGCTTAGTGATGAGAGAAAATGGTGTTGACTGGTGGTGATGGTGGTGATGAGGATGATGATGATGATGGTGGTGGTGGTAAATGGTAAAGATGGTTAAGTGGTGGTGCTGCCCACGGCTTCATCTCCCCACCCTCAGACCTGGTGGTCGCCTTCTCTTCCGTTTCTTCCTCGACCCAAACAATTTGACACGCGAGAACACGTTCAGTTTGCTCGGCTTCTCGTTTGCGCCTTTGCTGTTGCTCGGGCTGCCGCTGCCACGGCACGCGTTCGCCTTCTCCCGCTCCCTCGCCTGCCGCTTCTGCCGGATGAGGGAGCTGGCGATAGCCGCTGCCCGGGACATGTTCCCACGGTGGAGTGAAACAAGGCTGTGCGTCCCGGTTGAAGGAGGGGTTCGCGGCGGGTAAGGCGGTGGGACTGTGGGGGGTGCAGGGAGGGGGTCTACACCACCCACGGCTCAGTTCGCATCACACACCGGCCGCTGCAATCTGACAGATCTCCATGATTTAGAAAAGCGTCCAGAATCCTCCATCGGTGCTTCCGGGCGCTTCATGGAAGTCGTTAAACAAATCCAATAATGTGTCAGTTAGTGAGCCTTAACGTCGCTGCCTCACATCCCCAAAGGGGTCTAAGTGGTAAAAAAAGCTATCTGATCACCCCCTCAGGTGATGCTTTAGATGTCCCAAGAGAGCGTGGGAAAAGGAGAATGCCTGCGTGATAATCCAGTCCAGGTCCGAGTGGCGAATCAACAGCTTCTAAACTGGTGCGAACGACACCGGGGGTTATTGTTGATGATGATGACTGCAGCTGCTGATGCTGATGCTGCTGCTGCTCTGCACCGCTCCCCCGGCGATGCTCCGCTCCTCGATGCTGTCCGTGAGAGAAATGCAGCAACCGGAATGTTTGTCAATGAAACGGCTCGGGGCTGATTCGGTGAGAACGGGATCATGATGCAGCCGCGCCGCCGTTCATAAAACTGCTGCAGCCCTGCCCGCCCCGAGGAGGAAGAAGAAGAAAAAGAAGAAGAGGAGCGAGGGGGTGGAAGGGGAGGGGGGGAGGATGAGGAGGAGGAGGAGGATGGTGGTAGGAAGGTGTGTTGTGTGTACGTGTTGTGTGTCAGCGGGGAGGGGGGGCTCGGATGATGAGGTCTTGGGGTGTGATGAGGGGGCCCCTGGCAGCTCCTTCTCATAGGGCACCTGTAGCCTCAGACCCCACGTGGCATGATATTTACATGTTATGCTGAATACTGATGGGTGATGGGCGGGTGGGGAGGTGTTGATGATGGGGGAAGGATGAAATACAGAAGGAGGAGAGAAGAAAATAAACAGTGAAATGAGAGAGGGAGAGAAGATGGACAGGTGAATGAATTAGAGGAAGAATAATGGAAAAGGGGGCGTATAAGAGAAAATGAGATATTGAGTGTGTGTGTGTGTGTGTGTGTGTGTGAGTGAGTGTGCATGTGTGTGAGAATTTATTACATTACAGGGACATAAATCTGTTTCCACAGTCACTCGTGGGGGATTGGCTCTCTTGTGGGGACAAAATTCACATGCCCATTACATGGATCAATGAATCTGAGGGCTATGACTTTTAAGGTTAAGTTTAGGTTGATGTTAGGATGAGTCTCTATGAAATTAACATAAGTCAAAGTAATGTCACCTTAACACATGAAAACCTGACACAGACAGAGTGTGGGGAGCTTGTAGAGAATCCACAACCTACAAATGAACTGGAGGAGAAGATCATGGGAGATGAATTAAAAAGGGAAGGAAATGGAGACAATGAGAGAAAGGTTATATATGTGTCAGGGCATGAGTTGAATATAGTAAACAAAAAAAGGGGGGGGTATGAAGGTAAATTTAGATGATGGAGAGAAAGCAAAACCTCTGGAGTGTTAGAGAGAATAAAGAGAGGGAGGGTGAAAGGAGGGGCTCCCATCTTATTTTGGTGCAGAGGTTCACCACTGCTGAAAGCCTGCAGTGTGCAGAAAGAAGGTGAAAATGGAGACAGCTCTTCAGTCTGGATGGGCTGTGTCGTTTTCTAGATGTTACCTTTGCATTAGCGCCAGCAGAGGCACTCAAATGCACACATACACAGAAGGCAGGCATTTCATGCATGTCTTTTGGCCACAGGCATCCCCCACAGGAGAGCAGATGCACAGCTGTCAGTGAGAGATACAGCTGTAATGGCGCATGGCAACTGTATCTCCAACTGGTACTCTATAGAAAAAGAAGAGGCTTTGGACAAAGAGCCGTCTGACTCACCGCCGGGGTCGACCTGTGGCACCTGGCGCCAAGCAGCAGGCAGAGCCAATGCATGCCGTTCTCCAGTAGAAGAGGGAGTGAAAATCGATGGCTGAAGAGCAAGAGGATGTGGTGAGCAGTAAAGTACATGACTGGAGAGCAAGGGGAATGTTATGAAACTAAGTCACTGGATGGAGGTGAAAGTGATGGACTGGTCTAAATGTGGACAGAGAAGGTCAGGACCTGGTCAGTGATGTGGAGCCTTTGACCTGTCATGGACCGGAGATGGAGCTATGACAGCCTGATTAGGTAAGACATGCAAAGTAATATATGTAGTGTTAATATGCACTGAAGGCCAAATGCTGCACATTTCTCCAGACAGCTGACACATCAGTCATGTCGGTAATCAATCTTTAAAAAAATCTAAGGCTGTATTAATTTGAAAGCAATTCTGCATAACCGATGTAATGGACTGACTGAAAAGGACTGTAGGTTCAGTCCCTCATCTTTCATTCATGATATCTGTGCTTTTAAATCCATCCCATATGCCTTAAAAGCAAAGCCACATGCAGAGCCAACAGAATGCAGTGCAACAATACAAGGGGCTATAAATCAAATAAGAAGACTCTGGAGAGAGTAACATAAAATAAATCATGTGGAACCCCTGTACCTTTTTGCCTTAAATCATCACAGAAACAGATTTAGACGTTACAGAAATCAATAACTGAGCCAATAGGAACCATGCAGCCAATCAGGCAGGAAAGCCACAAAAATGAAAAAGGGATGCTCTGTACAGGATTGGTTTGTTATAATAAAAAAAAGACATTCAAGTACCTTTGATGTGACAGGTTGTTGCATTAATAAATCACAAGTGACTGATTTACAAGTACAGTACATAGGTTTAAGCCTTTATTCTGTTTAAGGTAAAGTTAAGCAAGTAATCATCAGTACAATCAGGTTGGGGCTCAGTGGCGTCACCGACAGGCAGATTCAGGCTAGTGAGCGGGGAGTTCAGCGTGACACAAGGAGAAAGAAATGAATACAGTTAAAGCAAATATCCAGACTGACAGAGCCCAGATGTGTGAGCCACTCAGTCTACCCATAGTAAAGAGCACCATCAGCTCTGCACAATACAAAGCCATCAGCAGAAAGTGCAGGAATCACAACTCAATTCAAGCCTCTTTGAGACTGACTGAAGCCTAAAGTCAAAGTCAAATAAACACAGAAACAGTGTTTTGTCCTCCTGTTAGTGTTGAATTTGTAACCAGCTCACGTATTCTCACAGAAAGAATAGCCAAAGTACATTTTCTCTTATTATCAAACCAGGCATAATAGAAACAGAGCACCCCCCAAAAATAACATCTGTATTAAGAACATAAAAAAAAACCTTCAAATGAAAGCTGCACTTTGAATAAAATGTGGGTCATCTGAGGTCGAGTTAAATTGTTTTGGAAGAGGATGAAGTTTTAGTCGGGGTCTTTCTTGTATGATGTAAGAAACCGTCCTGCAGGCCGACATGGATTTAGACAGTAAAGGGATTAGACTGAGAGCAAAGCGCCGACGCTTTTGATTCAAGGTCCCCATGGGCGTTGGTGTTCACTCATGTTAAGCCAATAAAGCAATTCATCCATTGCTTCCAAAGAGAGGCCCAAAACATTCAGTTTTAATTGCTTTGATTTTTTAAGTAGATGTTGGGTCATTGAGTCCACTGGGCACCGTGATCCATTTGGCAACCTGCCCTTTGTGCGTGAAGGACAGAGGTCCTCATTTCAGACATTTCTAAAAGCCTTAATTTTACACAGCAGAATCACAGATGTTACGGATTACAAGATAAGACCTTGGAAACTTTTTGCAACTGGGTGGAATAAATGACAAAACACTTCTCAAACAGAAGTGTTTTGTTGGAGTGCAGGAGGGGCGCGTCTGGTGCTTTTCAGCACCAGGGACAGCGCTTAAAGTTGTTAAAAGTCACGTTTTACTGAGTTTTCAACAAAAGGATTCGAAATAACACAACTTTACTTCTACTTCTGCAGTTTTCCACAGTGTACTTCTAACTTCTTGTAATAAAACAGTCCTTCTTTTGTATCTCTAATATTATTATTGTTCTCACTATACCCAACAGATGAATCCTTCCATCTTCCTTTAATATCTGCTAAATATGACCATTCAAATCTGTCCATTTCAGATAATTTCTCCTACCTGAGGTTGATCGGCGGAGAGGGAAAGTCATGTTGCGCCAGAGGAGCTCCGGAGCCTTGTGCTCATGGCTTTTCTCTCTTCCTGTTGTGTTCACCTCCGTGAAAACAGGAGGAATTACCGAAGTTCAAACCAGAGAATTCTCCACGGCATTGGATCCATTAAGGCCTCGCACATGGCGTTGGCGAGAGATCATTACAGAACATTAGAGGCCATTAAGCCGTTGGAACCGGTCATTAATGATTCATCTCAAGGCCCCGCTGATCTGGCACAATAAGAGAGGGAGGCAGCCAGGAGGCCATTCCCAAATCCAAGGATCTAGTAAGCAAGGTGTGTGTTTGTGTGTGTAGTCTAATGGGATCTTACTACCAGGGGTGTATATCCATGGTTTCTATATTGGGAGGGCATTTAGTGGGGATCTGGGGGTCCTTTTAAACATCATACACTTCATTTCCTGCATTCTGGTGAACTCCCATGCTTCAATATGTGCCTGTTCTGTATCACTTTACAAGCGAAATGTTTTTCATGTAAAACATACGTTCCAAAACCTTTTTCATTCTGAGACCTAAACTTACAAAAATACATCAAGACATCAAGAAGTGGATTAATAAGTATAAACTACTGCTTACAAAGGAAAGAAAGAAAGAAAGAAAGAAAGAAAGAAAGAAAGAAAGAAAGAAAGAAAGAAAGAAAGAAAGAAAGAAAG
>JAPQRQ010000007.1:22048406-22059933 GCA_037367365.1 Apogon talboti
GTTGCTACAAACTGGCATATTTACACCTGCATTTAATGTAGATGTTCATTAATATGCACTGTCCCTAATAAATAAATTAATCCATAAATAAATGTCAATTTGAAGCATAGATTCTAAGTTAAGAAAACATAGTGTGTTCTAACAACTGTAAGGTACCTTTAATGTGAAAAGGTTCCTTGGACTATATCTCACATGTACATCAAAAGGTACCACCACCTCAACACATATCACCTTATTCTTGTGAAAAAGTATTAAAAGAGATGAAAATCACCACGTCTAGTCACACTAAGAGCTACAGAGACACCATGCCATAAGATGTTACTTTTGGATGTGTGTCTTTATAATGATATATTTTCACTGATGAATTATGCGGTAAACTGACAAACACCATATGTGTAACATGTGGCATAATTCAGCCCGTTGCCATTGTCTACTCTGCATATTTATCCATGGGGCACAGACAGAAGAGTTTAGACTTTGGTGGAATGATTCATCCCACAGACTTCATCCAGACTTGCTGAATCTCACAAGTGTGCATGTGATACCATCAGCATAACTGCTGCACCTGCCCCATCAGCTCACACACCTGGTAGCCATTACTGCTGTTTATTTGTTCTGCTCTCCTGACGATGGTTTTGAAGAAAAAAACAAAACCAAAAATCAGACACTGCCACCACGCCTTCGTCCCTTTTGGAGTACCTTCACTCCTATATTGAATCAGATGATCAAAATGTGGTAAGAAATTTCTGCACATTCAGCATAAACTAAAACATTTCCTTCTGTTCTGTTTATATGACAATACTGGTAGCATTTCAGTTAAAATGTCATGTAACTGAACTAATGTTAGCTCTACTGTAGCAGATAACCACAGACAGACTGACTTAAGATAAGCTAAGATAAACTAAGATAAGATATACTTTAAGTAACGCAGTCCCACGTCATGATCCTCCATCTCATCAGTACTCATACTGGTACCATGTGTTTCCACTGGGTTTTGTCCATATCATGCATGTGTACAAGGTGTGACACAGTCTGAACTCCTCTCACTGGTTAATTAATGACTTTTCTGTCTCTATATTTAATGACACATTTCCTTTAAAATGAGCCACATAGTTGCATTATATGACAATTTATAGCTGTACGTAGGCCTTCTTCACTTGTTAAACAGAGACCGTGGTGCTATAGCAAACTTTTTATTAATAAATGTCATCAGTTTTATTGTAGTATCAGTGCATGTTAATCAACTCCCACAATATCACAAGAAGTAGAAACCATGAAGTAACAATAGCTTTGTTGTGAACTCTGCTAAACTATCCGTAAACACACATGTAAATCAGGTGAAACTACAGTTACTGTTACCTCTAATATGTACTTTGCTATCTTTCAGAAAAATACAATAATTCCATGAAGATTACTATTACAAAGTGACATAAACATTCTTTCAGCTGCCACTACTACTTTGGTTAATGTTTTTAAGACATCATCTTTTCATACTTTTAATTCCACCCTGTTCGTAGATGAAGTTTTTTTTGTAAAATGGGTCTGAAACTGTTATACAAGTTCTGTTTATCTGTAGAAACCTCACCAGCACTATCATGGTCAATCAAATATGTGTGGTTAACTCGATTTACAAAGGCTGGAAGATCTAATAGAATTTAATGGGGTACTTATAACAGGGCAGAAGTTTTTTTTTTTTCTGTCTGCCCTTTTAAGTATATTATTTATTATTTATGTATTTGTTTGCAACATGAAAAAAGAAAAGCAAGAAAAACTGAAAAGACAAAAATATCTAAAATTGTATGAGTGTATGTTTAGTGTTTTTCTTAATAATTATGTTTATTTTGATAATTATTTCTATACTTCTTTATTTTTTTCTGAGTGCCTGAACTTCACTTATGTATTCCAAAATGTCACTATTCTAAAAATTCTGAAAAAAATGTTGCATAAAAAAATTTTTTTACGCAACATGTCTGTAACTAAAATACTTCCACATCTCAAAACAGTGGATTTTGCCTAAAGATGAGGAGTTTTACTGTATCTGTCTAATCGATGAGATCGGTTTCAGGTGACACTAATGGAGCGATTCACACACATTCTCACCCAAACAAACAGTCACCTAATGGCTTCGCACTCTCTCACTGTCTCTTTTTCTGTCTGAGTGAATATATGGTCTGTCCTCAATACACACCATCAGTGCACATCAGGAGGACTGACTGTAGTAAACCTTAGTGAAAACCAAACTAAAGCTGCCTCACAAGATCACACACAGTCTCATCGTACCACCCATAAGTTCATATTATCAGTCCATTATATCTTTGTGCTGTTACAGAGCTTCCTGGGAAGCATCCTGTTAAAACGCAGCATCATTCATATTACTGGGAGATACTGAAACTCTTGTGTCTGCTGCTATTGTGCTACAGAGGCGTATAAACTACTGAGCCTATAAAAGGTACTGACGACGGGGAGGCAGGATGCTGTGGGAGAAATGCAAGCTCAGGAAGTTGCAAAGTAAATCTACAAGATGAAGATGCATCAGAGTTAGATAAAGACAGAAAACTCAAAACCAGTCTTTCAAGTCATAGTTTTTGTTTTTTTTTCCAGCAAGTGTAATTGGATCATTATTTCATGGCTTCCTCTGATCAGGAAATGATTCTATTAGATGAGGCGCCTCTTTATTTTTCTTTCTTTCTTTCTTTCTTTCTTTCTTTCTTTCTTTCTTTCTTTCTTTCTTTCCATTTACAAACACACACTGCATCCTAAAATAACAATATGGCCTTGGCTCAGAATAGTAAACTCATACGATGCCAGCAGAAGGTACGTTTTGGCAGAGGCTAACAGACGGCAGCCTTGGCAGGAAGCCACCATCTGATCACTGTGGTCCAATCACGAAATCTCAGTGGCATTTATCTCACGGCTTGGGAGGACATCTGCTTTCATTCACGGAGTAACTCAAATTATTCTCCACTAGATGGCACCATTTTATCAGATAACCGAAGTGCTGTCTGACATGCTACAGTCTCTATAACCTGTTCATTCACATCCTTAACTGGAGATCCCACTGCAAATAAATGTTCAACTTTCAAAAGTGTATTTAAGCAAAATGTACTTAAACTATGGAAACATGTTTTTGATTCATGTCACAGCTGCATTAATGTACATGTTGAATTTTTCATTTTCACTTTTATTTAACTATCTGAAGACATTGCGCGTTCATGTATAAAACATCTCCATAATCCAATAATGATTTAAAAAAAAAACGTTGCAGCAACAAGCTCCTTTTTTGCATTAAAAGAAAAACACAATTTGTTTCAAACTTAGCTTTAGCCTCAGTTTCTGCACAAGGTCTTCTAAACATGTTTAAGGCTGAACTCATCTAACCTTCTTGATCTACTTTATATACTTTAATAGTTTCATCTACATTGTCATATGTTTGCTGTATGAACCATCTATCTCTAAAAAGTCAGTTTTACAGAAAAATACCTCTGTGACTATGCACGTTTAGAGAACCCAAGCTAGTTTTTAAAGAGTTAATTTAGTTTAAGAGAATGCGGACAATTTTATCTACTTATAAATGAACACATAATCCATAAATTTATCTCAAGCATTCAATTTCAACACACAGGAAGGGGATGAAAAAATGCAGTCTGGAAAGTAAGTCAAGCTAAAATGTGGGGGAATGAAGGTGTAAAGTGAAATGAATTTGTATATAGGATAGTGTTGGTGTACAAGTTGTAATTCCACCACCGGCAAATACTCAAAACTTATTAACAGGAACTAGTGATGACTATTTTAATTCCATTTTGATGTTTAATAATCCAGCCAAATTCAGATAATTAAGTAGTTCCGACAGCATTGTAACATGTCCTCAACCCAAACCAAAATGATAATAATAAAAAAAAAAAGAGTGGATGAACCACACGTATACTTTAAACAGTTTTATATACTTTCCTCAACATATCCAGCACTTTAGCAGAAACAGTGCTCTAAACGTTAGTTCCACATCTCTATAACTTAAAACATGACTCTACTCATGCCCCCCCCACACCCTAACAGGAACCATTCTATACAGGGAACTGTTATGATGTCAGCTCAAGTGATATATTACTGAACTATCACAGTCTTTCTGATTTTGATGTTATGTGTTTTATGCTGCTATTATTAAACTCCATATAATAATAAACTCCATTTACTGCTGTGTTAGATTGCCATTTGTCATCACTGTTAATTCCTGTGCAGCTGTTTAACCAACATCTAGTGTACACCAAACAAAATCAATCATAGGACACCTCAAGGAAACTTTAAAACCGTTAATTTACCACTGACAATAATCATAATTTCATTTTTTGTGACTCACACAATCATTTTAGTCTGTATGACTAAGAGACTGTGCATGTGAAATTCCATTATCTTTCCTGTTTGCTATTTTGGTGATAAGTTAAACCAGCAAACACTGTGAAGTAGTGTAACTGAGAGGAAATACTGTAGAACTGCTTAACTTCTCATTAAAAAGCTCATTGTTAACAAATGTGTAATGTAAAATAAAACATCATGGTATCATATGTCGATATTGCAGATCTGTGACGTAAAAACTGTTGCATACATCAGATGTGCAGACCTGTCCATGATATCTACACTATAGATTAAAAAACAGTGAAGACTTAGGCTGGCTGTGTTGACCTGTACCGCATCAAAAATCTGAGTTAATTAACAACACCGTCCTGCCTATTTTAGACTCACATATTTTATATCTGCACACACGCGGAGCAATAATCCGTATTTAATAGCCTAAGCTTTGAAGGATCAAGATGTTAATGAGGTCCTGTTCTCACAAAACTTAAAATCACTCCTACTACATACGGGGAAGTACAACTGTTATTATGTCAGCTCAAGTGAGAGATTACTGAACTATCACAGAGCTAGAAATGTTTAATATAGGCTTGTTTTTTTTCCACAGGTGTAAAGTTTAACACTTCTTAGTCGTTAGTGTTTAATTGATTTAATAAATATTATCATCAAATCATGATAACACCTCAGCACATTATTAGTCTCTCTGATTTTCTCATTAAAGTGTAACATATGTTATGTGTTTTATGCTGCTTTTTTAAACAATCACTTTAATAATAGGTTTGGATTAATTGACACATTTCATTAGAATCACTTCATTTATGTATTTTTTAAAATTTGTTTTACCTTTATCGCACCGGCGACCAAAAAACATCTAAAATCAACTGCTGATCCACTAATCCTATCAATACATGTAAATAATTGGTGTAAAATGCAGTTTGTCATCTTTTCATGGTCATCAGATATGACCCATTTAGACGTTCAGAGGCTCCGTAGTGAACGTGGAAACACCGTCATCTTCTATAAAATTGATTCACCAGTAAAACCCATGGATTTGGATCAATGAGAGTAAATGGACACGCTTGTTTTATGTTCAGTTAATGATATATTTGCTGAGAAAATCACATTGTCTTCAGTTTTCTCTGTTTCTGATATAATAACCCTCAACTTTAATCAGAGCTTTAATGAACATCTACATGATCAGTAAATTAAATAGAAGAAAATACATGATTTTCACTGGAAAAAAAATATTCACAGGATAATATTATAATAAATGGTAAGAAATCACTTAAAAAACGTGAAATCTAGAGAGAAATTTATTTTGAAACTGCCAAAAAAGTAGCACTGGGTCTTTATGGGTTATGTAACCAGGTAAGTTAGTTAAGAACTGATTCTCATTTTCAATCTTCACGTGTCTCTTGCACTACCTAATACATCTGTTGGGGCGTATCAACCTGTCAGAAGCCTCATAAAAACAAGACGACATATCTCAGGAGGCCTATAAACCACAGGCCTGTTCAATAAACCCCCAGGAAACCTTCAGATAGAACAATAGACATTGTTTTAGCTAAAACAATCTCTTGATGTATTAGGTGTGAGAACATGTTCTTCCATTGTTTAATGCAGGTGAAGTAACCAAAGTATAGTGTTAAAATAAGCTGAGTCAACACTTTGGATGCTGTGACAATGAAGACTAATCGTTAGTTTCACACCAGCATTAGGGCTGCTGTGCATGCTGGGGTCTAGTCTGTACAGGTTATTATAGTCCTGCAGGGTCTGTAAGAGAGAGCATCATTTTGCAGTTTACTCTTTACTGGCTTGGTTTTATTGCCTTCGCTCTTTATTGATGTGCTTGGTTTCTATCCTTGAAATGTGTTTTATGAGTATAGGTTAACAGAAATAAGATTTACAACAGTGAATTAACTCTGGAGTCAGAAGGTCACGGCTTCAACATGAGATTTGGACTAAAACCTCTGAAAATGCAGAATAAAACAGTTTTCTCGTTTAAATAATATCTGTCCATAAATGTCATTCTAATTGTAGCCTACAGGCTATATTATATTATTTCAGAACTGGAGACCATAAACCTAAAGATCAGGAGTTTACTTTAAACTGCTTTGTTCCACGTTTTCTTGAATTAAATTACATAAAATCACCTACAATCACAACACTTAAAAATTTGCACTATAGTTATTTATTTTATTTTTTTTATGAATGAGTGTGGGTCTCTAGTGTCAGTAACATGATTGGGCTTAAGCTTGCGGGCAACTCCCTTTTTTGTCTCCATGGCAATGTAGTTTCCCAGTTTCCATTGCGGTATATCGCGCGTCGATTTATTGCTGTCCAGAGGGGGAGAAGATGAATTTGTATGCGCGCTGCTGAAATGAGATCTGAGAGCCACAAAGGCTCAAATGACGAGGCGAGCACATAGATGCTTCATTCAGAACAAAGTGAAATAATGTTTTCTGTAACTAAAGTAGGTTATAACATACTAAACCATCACCGCTTTCAGTCAATGAAATCATCTAGAAATACAGAGAATTTGAAGCCTACACCTTTGGGTTTTATAAAGTAGTCCAGCCTGGGTTACCTGTTTTTTTCCACAGTGGGGACAATGGGAGTAAGTGTCCAAACCATGCTGATCTCAGCATCATTACGCAGCTTTACTCACATCCATGTGAGGATGAGAACCACGGTTAAAACAAGAATCCAAACAACAGATCCATCATCTTTCACTCACCTTTGGCGGCATGGTCTTTATCCTCTTTAGCCTTCGTTTTTCCGCTCATGGAGCCCCACCGCTTCTGCTGGTTGTTGAATACAAACTTCTGGTGAGAAACGCAGGATTTCACTTTTTCATCCTTCTGTGATTTTCTTTTTCTTCCCCAACTCTGTCCCCGTGTCTCTCCTTCAGTCTTTCTTTCTGTCTTCCTCCACAGCCCGCCTCTGTTTGAGGAGCTGTTGTGCTCCTACATGTCACCAAACCCCGGCAGGAGGAGCGCAGCCATGCACGCACCCGCACGGACCGCACGTGCACGCGCACACTAGACAGACGGGCTAAAAAAAAATGCACTCCTATACAAGTTATAACTAATACAGTGCAGTGTACAAGTCTTAGTTCACCCCTAGCTTATAGGGTTGGAATGAGGGTGCATATTTATTTCGCATTCTATTTTCAAGAAAATAAATAAAATGTGTGCACAGCCTTAAAAGATATGACAAGAAGCAACACCAACAGTTATAAACATCTGATATGTGTTGAATGAAACCTGGTATAAAACATCTGAAAATTAATGCAATAAATTTCATATTGTCAAAAGCATTAAAGTTGCAAAGGGCTTTCACACTAAATACAACCTCTTCAGTTTATAGAAGCTGTTTTTCCCCCTGAAACTTTAGTTTTTACTGCTGTACATATTTCCCAAATATCCAGATTGGATCTTGATACAGAGAATGAGAAATGCATATGTGTGGTCATAAGAACTTTACTGAACCAACAAACCTAAAGACTTTTGCACACTACTGTATACTGTAGTCTTAGGGAAGCACATTTTACACAATTTTAGATTAACTTGCACCTTTCCGTCAATGTAAACAATGAAAAAAATAATAAGGAAAGAGTAAAACCCAGTTGCTTAAATTAAAAAGTTAATGGCACAAGCACTTAGCAATGAGATGATCTTTTTCTGTTTTTTCTTTTTATGCAGACAACGCTAAAACCATCTTACTTCCTACTGATTTAAAGGTCACGATATTCACAAGGTTGTCTCAGCCCAATGAATGCACACACATGCAAACTCAGCACTCTTACAGTATGCAAATGTAGTTTTATTGATCATTTAGTCAATTTCTGCTGGAAAACGACTTTTTTTTTTACCCAAGCAGAATGTAACATGTATATTCCATGACAGCACAGAAATGTTGCTCCTACAGCATGTCAGCGTTTTATACATAAAATAGATGAAGATTAAACACTTGAGGTTTCATATATAGCCTATCTTTGTATTTACACTATTACATATTTTTATTGGACTGTAGTGTCAGCGGATGAATTTAAGAGTAATGAAAACATGCCCTATATATATATAAAAGAAGTTTAATATTATAAATACCTCCTTTTTTCCTGCAGTAACATTTGGTTCAAGATGGTTTGTCAACATTCCAAGTCTTAAGTTTAGCCCTCAGTGCGTGGAAGTTGGGTCATCTGAGATAAATATAGTTTCCGTTCTTAACCTACATCAAGCGGATATATAGCACAACAGGACGGGCCTGCTGGAAGTAGCCTCGATTTTGTTTGTTTCTGTCTCGGACATTCAAGAATTCATTACAAGAGACCTAGTTTGTGCAGAGTTGTCTGTCTGAAATGGGAGTGTGATATGCTGACATGTGTGACTGAGCATTACATTAAATCTATGTTACTGTAATGTTGTGCATTGGAGTGTATTAGTTCCTTTGAATGCTGTACTGTTGTGTATCCATGCAAATAAACTGAACTTAGTGTCTTTGATACAAGATATTTTATGTGCAAAGTTCAAACATTCATTGCCTCTGTAGAGAGAATCAGTGATGTTACAAAGACAATATTTTACTGTTTAATAAAAAATAATAAAAAACAAAAAGTCTCTTCTGACTGTTTGCTTTTCTTCATTACTGTATTACTATAGGGAAATGAGAGTGAATGACAAAAAATGCAACATTGTATAATGAGTCTGAACCGGAAGTGAGGTGACCTTCCACCACAGCATGTATGTAGAACATCTTCCTCTAAAGCCTCTTTAACATCATTTCATACAAGCTTGCCTGGCTCTTGTATAACCGGTCTGTGACGTCAGCCCTCAGTGGCTTTTTGACTTCAGCCACTAAATGAGCCAACAGACCAAAGCACAGCTGGCCTTTTGCCAGAGCCTTCCCCTGGAGGATTACTGTTCTGAGACCAGCTGCTCTATTAGAACAAAAAGTGCCACAAATGACTCCTGTTCCTGTTCCCCATCAGCATAACCCAGAAGGAGAAATCTGTGCAAACAGCCAGGCTCTTTGTGTGTGTCATGTGTAAGCAGCAGGTTCTTTCACCTTCTTGGGGTAATAGGTGTCATCAGGCTCAGCGGAGGTGCGTCATTAGACCTTCGTCCACAGTTAAATGTTCCTCCTATGGTTCCAGGTTACTGTCACAGGGAGTAAAACCCAATCAAAATTCAGGTGTACAAGTCAGGTTCAGCTCTGTAAATTATCAGAGGAATTCCACTGAGAGGTGGTCTCAGGTCAGAGTTGGTATCAGTGACGTGACATTTATCTTGTGAATCATACGGTGGTGGGAAAACAGCTGTACGAATACGGTAGGAGGGAGGGATGGGAGCTCTGTCCTCACTGACGGATGAGAGGGTGACATGAAAAAAGAGGTATTGACTTGATCTCCAGCCTGTTTCCAGAGGCTGAAGTCTTCATCACTGTACCCTCTGTGTATTTACACCACCTGGATCAACATAGATGGACGACCACAGCGACTACTGCACGTCTGGTGAAATGAGATTGTAGCCACTCCTGTCGAACTCACAGTTTGTACATATTTACTTGGACGCAAGTGAAGGTTAAAGAACATGTTTTTAACCAAGTCACCAAATGAGCCTATATTGAAAAGGCCCCATACAGTAAAACATGTACTCTGATATCAACATAAAAACTCACAGAAGTTCATATTCGAGTCTGTGCTGTAAAATGCTCACTCTATAGGTAAATACTGTGTGTTCCCTTGTACCATACTATTTTTAAGACAGCTAACAATAGTCTGCACACTGTCAATTCAACCAGATTATATAAATATTGATGTAATGCAAAATAATGAACCATATGGGCTGGATTCTGTATATGCTTTTCCTGGTTTTAACCTGTTCTGCCCTGCTTCTATCTCTCTGTGCATTTGAAATCTGAATTACTTAACATCTGCGTGCCCTCCTCTACTGCTGACTTTGTGTTCACTGAACAATATAACTCCCAGGATACTAATCAGCAGGTAGTGATTTAATCATAACTGTTACCAGAGGAGCTGGTGAGCGTGCTAATTGCTTGCTCGCTCAATCTATAGTCTGCAAGGTTGCTAAAATAACTTGTGCTAAATGGAGGGATGCAACCCTCCCTGATCCTCCGTTTAAATCATCCTCAGCCAATAAGTGAACACAAGGCCACTGTTGCCGAGGAGCTGCTGGCTCAAGGCCTGCGGACCTGGCTGTCAATCACAGTGATTTGTCCACAGTCACACCCTCTGTAAATCAAGCTCTAATCAAACAACCTTCAAGTCAAGATCAGCCTCAGAGTCCAGGTCCTCTATACATGTGAGACTCAGAACCGGCCCAGAGGTTTAAGTTAATGGTGCATGGATGTGTGCACACTTGTATGTGAAATTTTGTAAAGAGCGATAAGAGTTTTGTGAATGAAACTTATATAAGGTTCTTTTTTGGAGGATGTTTGGAAATATTTTTGTACATGACATTCACAGAACAACTATGATTCAATGGAAAAGTAGTCAAAGCTTCATAGAAGAGTAGTGGATAAACAGAAGGTAACAAAAAGGTTGGTAAAAGAAAAGAGATTTGGTTCTTGTTACTGTAATTGTTAAAATTGAAGTTAAGTATTCAATCGTAAAAACAAAGTATTTTGTACATTCTAATTTTCTGACTGATTCAACATTGAATTGTATGTTATTTGGATTTATTCTATGTTGTGTAGAGTTTTGGTACTTGAGATCAGTTTTTCCCTGATCCTAGTTAAAGAGTATCAGTATCAGTATCAGTAAACTGCCAGTTGTGCTATTTATATTTTAACTGCAACAATGTGATGTAAAATGTGGCTCAAATGTGACCAGTAACTCAATTTAGACATATCTGAAATAATCTGATCATCTAATCTGAAACTGATTGAAATAAAGTTTCCAAACTAAAACCGAAGAGTTTATCTCTGACAACAGTATCCAAACAATAAATGAGCATATTATGCAAGGAACTTACATAATCAAACTTTTATCTATCTAAAGAATCATAAAAAAGCATGATTTAAGGAATAATAATTAATGTTAATGTTAGCAATGTTAATGGGCGGCACGGTGGTCCAGTGGATAGCACTCATGCCTCACAGCAAGAAGGTCCTGGGTTCGATCCCAACACCAGTCGGTGGGGCCTTTCTGTGTGGAGTT
>JAPQRQ010000007.1:22060033-22074486 GCA_037367365.1 Apogon talboti
ATATAGTCACAGAAAAAAAGTACTAGTAGAAACAAGTGGAAAGTAGTAAATTATGATAATAATAAGTAGCTTATGAAAAAGTACCCTATTACTTATCAATACATAATAACACCAGACAGTATTCTGTGATGCAGTGACTACTGAGACAGCTGGGGTCATGTCAGGCTATCATTGGCACTAACCATTTTAAACCGGTCTGAACACTAGTGCTTGTATGTTTTGTGTTGTCTCTCTATATAACTCACTGAATCGCTCAATTTTTCCCTCTGTTCTGGGTATTAGATAAGAATACAGCTTCCCCCATTCTGTGGAAGTTTAACCAAATTAAAGATGATTTTTTTTACAGTGTAAGTGCAGGAAAACATGCCATAAATAAATAAAATAAATTTGAAGAACTGGGTCCGTCTGCTGTGAATCTGGTCTGGTGATGGTCTTCGTCTCAACTCCTGTGACTCTTCACAGATTCTGGTCTTGGTCTTCTCTTGGTTTTGATTTCGGTGGTCTTGACTACACCTGCAACACCACAGCATACTGCATGCCTATTACAAATAAGATTACAGCATAGACGCTCAAAAGTGTACGCTGTAACTCAGTGTAACGTACACATCTGTTGTCCAGTCTGGTGCTTTTCTGCAATATGTTGATTTTGTTAAGTGTATAACTTTGAAGCCTCTGAAGCAAATACAGTGGAAAGTTACCAAAAGAGCTTAACAGACAATAGGAGTTCAATAAATCAACACAATTTTTCAACACACACAGAGGTCTTCCCTTTTCCTGCTGTTCTCTTTCTCCACCTAGTGGACACAGGTGCAAATTACAGTCTATTATTCAGCCAAGGTTGTTACTGTGCAGTTTAATGTCTGTGGTGCAGAGCAGCCAGCAGACTGAGGGCAAACACTATGTGCAAATAATTAAAAGTGTTTGCTTTACTGTGCCTGTGGCACCAGTTAGGAGGAGTATGCTGAAGAGAGGAAAGTGGATTGTGTGCTTTGGCGTAAAAGCCACACTATGCTGTTTTACATTGTGAGAGTTTGCAGTAAACACCACCCAACTGGGGACATTGGAGCCAATGCGTATCTCGTAGTGCAGTGTTATCCAGGTTTTAGAGTCACATAGACAAATTCATGGTTATCAAATCAGTACATAGTGCACGTATGATAACTAAACAACAAAATACTATATTGGCCTCTTTCTTTAGTTTATGAAGCAAAAGGATGCTCTTCCTTTCATGCACAGCTGGAATTAATTATAACATAAAATTTGCAAAAGATGGAGAGAATATGGTGCATAATGAAAACATCTCGATTGACTGTTGTTTTTTTTAATTAACCCTGAGAGGAAAGGAAGTTGTACAGCCAGGAGTAAACACAGACAACATACAAAGCACTCACAAAAACCATAGAATTATGTTGTTATTCACGAGGCCCGTAGCAGCAGGGATAAATGAGTATTCAGATCTTTTGGTCCTGCATCTCAGCAGATTATATCTGTGACCAGATGGAAACAGCCTGAGCTCAGAGAACGAGAGGTGACTCAGGTCAGCGAGGACTGACTGGGTGTTGTTTGTGACTTTGGACAGTTAATGGAGGTCATTTAGATTTAGGCTCGCTCCTGTTCTTTGAGGTAAGTGACTCTAATAAGCAAAATACAGGAGAAAATCAGAACAGGCTCAATAATGGGCAAAACCATTTCCATTGAGTTAATTATTAAGTGATGCAGATAGAGGGCACATACTAATAATGAGCAACAAAGATATCAGTATTGTAACAAATTGAAATGTCTAGGGACAGGAGCTGGTGGAAACTGTTATCAGGTTAAAACAGCAAAGGATTAGAAGAAGTAAACTTTATAAAGAAGCTTCACAGTTTGGAGGGAATGTGTGGACAGTAATTTTCTGCTTTATTGCTCGGTATCTTTCATTCTCTGTGGTTAAAAAGAACAAACTCAATAAGACTGATAATATTTCTGCCAAGATTGCGGGTCAACAACAGCAGAGACACAGGCTTTCTGCTGATATGAGGTTTGTTGAACTTAATCCTTGGACTTTAATGATGTTGTTGTGAGGTGTTTTGCTGCTTAACGCTGGTCGTAAATATCAAGAGAATAATTATACATAAGAATAATTATACATAAGAATAAAGACATCTGCTGGTCACACACATGCACATTAACACCATGTCATCATTAAAAGTTGTGAGCCTCTTCACTGCCCGAGCAACCCTGACCGCTGTGTTCAGATCAGTTAATATCTGCTGCCGTTTCCTTGGTCGAGTTGTTTAGAACAAATCAACACCAGCTTCACTCTGGCTTCTTTATTAAAAAAGTAAAAATGCGTCTGATTTTTATGGATATATGGTTGAAAACACCACAAACTTCATTTCATTCCACTTGTATTAGAATGAACGGAGGATTGTGTATTGTAATGTGGTCTTGGTGTGAGTTGAGATGACAGGGTTTCTACTTCATTAACTCTGACGTTGGTGTTTGGTTGTTTATGCATTCACCTCATTTATACAGTGTATAATATGTGTGAACCTTTAGACTTTGAGCAGGTAGGGACCTTAAACTCAACAAACTGGACTGCTGTGGATAATTGGTAGTTAATTCTGAAGACAGGAGTTAATGTTTGAGTTTAAGGGACTGATGTGCCCAGTAGTTTGTTGGATTTTATATGACATTCTTGCTATTTTTGGTTCTTCTTTTTATCACTTGTAGGAGATTTATGTCAGATTTGTTCATATCTCTATTCTGGGCGTCATCACAGAGAATTGCTCTCGTTCTGATATTGTTCATTCATTCACTGCATTACTGATGAGAATTATTATTTTAATTTAATTAAATTTTTATTCAACTTTATTTATATTGTTATTATTATTCGTTGTCTTCCTCTTCTTCTTCTTTTCATCAGTCCTTAGTTCATCTTCTGAATTCTTATTTTCAGTGTCTTTGTCATCTTCGTCTTCATCTTCTTCGTTGTCTTCTTTTTTTACTTTATTTAATCTCTTCTGCCTTAAACTCATTCTGCAGCTCTACCAGCTAAAAATGTAATTGCCAAAATGACAGGAATATATTTCACAAACAGCATTTTTCTCAATTTTGAGTCCAGAAGAAAGGTAACACCAGTGAGATTGATGCAAAAGTGTCAGAATCATTATCAAAATGTACTGTTTCAGAGTAAATGTACCTAGAATAAAGTTAAAAAAAAAGTAATAATAAAATAAATAAGGAATTTCCAGGTCTACTTACAAAAACCCTACAGTGTCTAGGATGAAAACCACCTGGAAATCATGGGTTTGTAGCTCTCGGTCTGAACAGGTTCAACTTAAAACAAGAATATATTGAAGTGAAGACCTAATTTGTAATATAACCAAGAAAACACAGAAAAACAGTGATGATAAAAGCAAAAAACAGCCTAATAGATAGAATTCACACATTATAACATTCAGAACAACAGTAATAGAGGAAAAACATTCAAAGATTCAATTCAAGAGGAGTCTCTGGTTTTGTGAATTTTCATATATACTTCAACTTTGACATCTTAAACCAGTACCAACTGATAAAATATATAAATCTGAATTATAAAAAAAAAGACCATTACGAGTAAAATATGCGGAAAGTAAGAATTTAAATAGTTTTTGTTTGTGCTGCTGTTCCATGTTGCAGATGGAGAGACTTATAATTCACAATGATGCGTACTATTGTTATCACCAGAAATAAATCCTAGAACTTAGAAAGTGAAAACAAGAATAAAAATATACATCATTTGAAGCAGATGCAGATGATTTATGTTTCCAGAGTGACAAACTTTACAACATATATGCATTTATTCTGTGTGTGTACTCTCTAAATTCTATTTACTTTAGGGTTGAACTTTGACCCTAAAACACAGGTGTCAGACATACGGCCTGTGGGCCAAAACTGGCCCACCAAAGGGTCCAATCCAGCCCATTGGATGAATTTGTAAAAAGCAAAAATTACACTGACGATATTAACAATCAAGGATGTCAAAACACTTTAGTTCAGGGGCCACATACCGGCCAAAATACTATCAACATAACCTACTGTGTAAGTAATGACAAGGACAAATTTTTTTCTCTTTATTTTAGTATAAAAAGTAAAATTACATGAAAATGTTTACACGTGCAAACTATCCTTTTAAAAAAAAATGCGAATAACTTGAACAAATATGAACAACATGAAATATCCTAAGAGAAGTAAATACAGTCTCAACAATATTATGTCTGATACTAAATGTTTTGTGTATTTGTAGATCCACTGTGATCTGTGGGTTGTAATATACATATGTGAATGATAAAGTGAAGCATAATATTGTTAGATTTTTTATTTTTCTTAAGAAATTTCAGGTAGTTGTGAGCGACACAGTGGTGCAGTGGATGGAGAAGGTCCTGGGTTCGATCCCAACACTGGTCGGTGGGGCCTTTCTGTGTGCAGTTTGCATGTTCTCCCCGTGTCTGCTTGGGTTCTCTCCGGGTACTCCGGCTTCCTCCCACCATCCAAAGACATGCACTGATAGGTTAATTGGTTAATCTAAAATGGCCCATAGGTGTGAATGTGAGAGTGTTGTTTGTCTCTGTGTCAGCCCTGTGATGAACTGGCGACTTGTCCAGGGTGTACCCCACCTTCGCCCTTAAGTAGCTGGGATAGGATCCTAGTGACCCTAGTGAGGATTAAGCGAGTTCAGAAGATGGATGGATGGTTAGCAATCTGTAAAGAGATTTAGTAAATATTAGTGGTGCATATGAACCAGCTGTGCATATATTGTATGTTTCAGGGTGGTAGTTTCAGATGTTTGTTATCATATACTGAGGGATGTAGATAAGTAACAGACTGAGAGGACAGGATGTAAGATGCATTTTTGTTCATTTTGACAGTAGATAGGTTGTATTACTGCTGTTTTTGCATATATGGTCTCATCTGAGGTTGGCTGATCTTGACTAAAACACTTAACAGTTTTATTGCTGAAGACTGGTTGTCAGTGAGAGTTTACATTTGGTGGTAGATATTTGAAGTCAGTGTATTCTCGTTTCTTCCATAACTTCAACTTCACTCCAGCGTTTCCTTTGTAAAAAAAAAAAAAAAAAAAAAGAGGTATGCTTTTTTTTCTTCTTTTGAAAGCAAGTGTAGTTAAAAGGAGGTAAGTTAAGGGAGTGGGTGAGTGGTCCTGTTAAACGCATTACATGGAAGAGAATCCTCGCAAATATAGAAATGTAATTCTGTGTTTGTGTGTAGATGTTCCTTTATCCCAACTGGAAAGGGTCACGTAAGCCTCGCTGCTAAAGCTGCTTATCGGACAAGACTCATCATGATAAACAACATGATTTAACAGCTGGTACTGTCAACAAACACACTCCCACACACACACAATGACACATCTGCCACAACATCCAGAACTGGAGTCTTTTTCACTATCAGTCAATATGTTTTCTCACAAGTATGTAAAATGGTAGATAATGACGATAAAAAGCTGGATTTGTCAGACCATACATGCCTTGTTCTTAAACTGTTTCATTTTTTTTCAGCCTTTACTCTCACTTTCTGTCAGTCTCACATAAATACACACACAAATCAGAACAAATACACACATTCTGTGGCCTCCCAGGTGGGTAAACAGTGTGTTGCTGTACTTTGGAGTGGCGGATCAGCCTGCAGTTTGAGGCAGACAGACGACAGACGACGACAAGATGGCCAGAGTTTGCTTCCTGGCCCTCATCGCTGGATTACTGTTGAAGACGGGTGGAGTGGGAGCTGAGATCACAGATGAAAACACAGGTAAACAACTACAGAGAAGTAAGAACTGATGGGGCAGCTGCTGGCCACGTACCTCACTTTTTATGAAAAGAGGTTGTTGGTCGGACAGTTGACCATCCAACCAGTTTAAAGGTCCAATCTCTGACCCTTAGTCAGGTGATATTCCATTATATAAAACACTGTGATTTATGGTTAAAATACACTTTTAAAAGACTTTTCTGTATCATCTTGGACAAAGAGCAGCTGGGAAGGTACATTTAAATGATGCAATGGTGAAAATGTTCATGGTAAAAATGAAAGGAAAACAGAAGTAAATGAAATCAGTCTGTCTAAATATTAAAAAAAATCATATGCCTCATGTTGGGACTATTATTATATTTTTATATCCTTTAACCTTTTATTATATCCTAATTGAAGAACTTTCACACGGTGAAAATTTTCATGGTAAAAATGAAAGGAAAAACATAAGTAAGCAAATAAAAAATCATTAAAAATTCTTGAAAATTATCATATGTTTCTTTTATTTATTAACAAGGTGAAATGTCTTTTCGAAGAGTGCAGCTTAGACATAATCGCAACAATAAAAAAAATTAGAACAAAAAACTTTCACTATACATAAATGAGCACAAAAGAAGATTTACCAAGATTAAGAAAGGAAAAATTGAGATAAATTCCACTGCAAATTCAGAAGCAATCAATGTGACCAAGAATGATATTTTCTCTGTCCTTTAAAATAGACTTAAATCACAGTGATTTCAGACAGTTTCAGGTCCATCTGTAAATTATTCCATGAAGAAGTGGAGTCACCATTTGTAGGATGTTGTGAGAGTGCTATTACTTTTTGTTTTCACACATATATGTACAAAAATAAAAAAGGAAGCAGCCCAAGGAGAGATTTATAAACAATGCCAACTAATATGCGAGTCTGCGGATGTCCACAGAAGGAGACTTGGCAGCAACAGACAGAAAAGTGTAAACAGTTTGTTACCATGGTTTAGTTTCAGTGATATTTTAGTACATTTCTAAGACTTTATACACAAGTACCTACTGTTTATTAGTGTACATGTTAATAGTATTCTGATTCTTTAGTTATTATAACAGCTTATCCAGTTAGTTTAAAAGGAGTTCAAGTGAAAAACCTTTTAACTGCATTTTTGAGATACAGTTTCCAGTTATAAAAAGGTTATTTTAAAGCCACTTAAGCCAGAAATGATTGTTAAAGAAAAAGAAAAGATGTGCAAAGATCATCCCAGTTCTCCCCAAAAAAAATGACACCCTTAAATCCTCATGTGCTTGTCTTCTCCTCTCTTTCAGGATCTGTGTTTTTATCTCAGCAGTCAGCTCACACCGTGTTGCATCGCCAGCGGAGGTACAACAGTGGCAAACTGGAGGAAGTGCTTTACAAGGCCAACCTGGAGCGGGAGTGTAGGGAGGAAATCTGTAACATGGAGGAGGCCAGGGAGGTGTTTGAGAATGACGAGAAGACGGTAGCTGCACATAGACATGCAAACCTGTTCATACACGTTGTCCATTATCCTGTTATAAAGAGCAATGCCTTTATGATGAGGTTAGTTACTGAACTCTCTGGGTTATTTTTCAGATGGAGTTCTGGGCCGGCTACATTGGTAAGGCAAATAAACTTGACTTTTACTCAGTTTTTAATGCACATCTGCCCTAGACCACCTCTGAATGTGCCCTGAGTGACCAGATATGAATACGTCCTGAGTGTGTTCAGACTTTTCATTAGGATTTTTCAGGATGGATGGATGTTTTTTCAACATCCCAGGACCATGTTGACCTTTAATGCTGTGTGTGTCTGCTTAATCCTTTTCCTGCAGATGGGAACCAGTGTGATCCACCTCCATGCCAAAATGGAGGTGTGTGTCGAGATGGAGTTAATTCATATGTCTGCTGGTGCAAACAAGAATATAGTGGGAAAAACTGTGAGATCGGTGAGTCATTTCAGAATAGAACAAAATATCTTATTGTTATTGAAACAAGTACAATGAAATTAAAAGTGCCATCTAATCTATGCATCATATATGTGTGCATCATTTCAAAAACGTTTGTTAAACATTTGTTAAAGTTTATGGCTGGAATAATCATTAAACCTAATTGATGCAAGGGCCTCGTATCTGCTTTCTGTTCCCAGAGGTGGCCAAACAGTGTTCATTCAACAACGGTGGATGTTCTCATTTCTGTGTGATGAAGGGAGACCAAGCCACGTGCCAATGTGCATATGGCTACAGACTTCTTCCAGACAGGAAAAGCTGCGAGCCCACAGGTTTAAAAAAAACATCACAAACCACTTGACAACTGCTGCTTTACCATAGTGTATCTATTTTGTACCTAAATCCCAGTCGATTTACTTTCGAACTTGCTTACAATATGAATTTTTAACCCTCATTTTACCAAGATATTTAACATACCAAGGATTACAAACTCTGTAAAATGTTAAACTAACGGTGCTATGTAGTTAATGTTATCTGAATAAACAAACATGATTATTATTTTCGGTAAGTTACAGGTAATATTGCATAGAGTTAAAAACAAATATTGTTGACAGAGCAAGTGAGGAAATCTGTGTCCATAACACCTCTGATACTTGGAATAAGGAGTGACAGACATTAACTCAGTAAATAGTTCCTTCTATTAAACTGTATAGATGGAATTTGGTGAATTTGACTGTTTCTCCAGGACCATAAGATTTCTGTAGTTTAAGAGAATAATTAATCTGAAACCATGACATAATACCAACAGTAATAATTATAATAACATGATTTAATTATTTTATCATAATTATTATTGTTAATTTTTTCTCTGGCTTTAGCTATACATGTTGTATATGTAATATGTTTACTTATTCTCACACATAACTGCATACTTGTTTATAATGTCTCTTTATTCCTGTTTTTGCTATGCCTTGTAACATTACATTAAAAACAAATTAACCTCTCTACCAAATGAGGCATTATGCACTGGGTAGTGTTTACTCAGAGTCTAATATGTAATCTGATGTGAAATTAAATTAAAAGATACTAGCAAATGTCAACACATGATATAACATATAAAGAAAATATAAGAATTCAGCCCTAGTTCCATTCAAAATCAGAATCAGAATCACATACAAGGAATTCTTGGCCAGTAGATGTTGTCTCTCTAGTAAATTATAAATGCAAGATATAACAAAAGATGTAAGAAAAGTTAAATATATACATATAAACTCTATAAACATAAAGATACAGTGTTAACTGTTCATTAAAGGGATTGATATGAGGAAGAACAAGGTATTACAATTTTATTTGTTTCAGTAAAATAAATTAATGTGATTTCTCCTCAGAACAATTCAGCTGTGGTCGAACGAACGACTCCACCTTCTCCACCTCCAGCTCTGTCTCCACCTCTGCCTCCACCTCCACTGGCAGGTCTATCTTAATCCCTCGGTCATCAAAACCGACAAATGCCTCTGACAGACAACACAACTCTAGTGACACACTGCAGGATGAAATCTATGATAGCAACGCAACAGACTTATATGACTACTATGAGCTGGCTCTGAATGACTCAGATCCGTACAGTGAATTTGACGGTCCTGCAGTGGACGTGCGTTCAGCAAAATCTGATCCTAATACGTATAATGGGGATGCGGTCAGCGTCACTGACATGCCTCCAGAAGAGAGGGAAATACCTGCCTGGGCTTTTGCCACGCTTCCCACCATCGTAGCAAAGGATAATACTGACCAGAAGATTGTGGGGGGAACTGAGGCCATTCGTGGAGAGTTCCCGTGGCAGGTATTATACTGTACCGACACACAGGAGGGAGAGATGGTTGGAGCTAATGGTATAGACCAGGGATAGGCAACCTGTGGGTCACATTTGGCTCTTTAGTCATCTTCCAGTGGCTCCCTGTGGCTTTGTCAAAAAAAAAAAAAAAAAGGAATGAATAACTTTTATTCTTTGTAAACATTTTACTACTCTACTATTATGTTATGCAGTTGCAAAACTCTAGACTATAAGAAACTTCTTCACATAGCAGTCAATTTTTCACAACACAGTCATTTAAATTACAGCTCCACAAAGAGTCACCACTTTGAAGTAAAAAAAAAAATTCAGGGCATGATATTAGTTCCAAGCAGATTTTTTTCATTTCTAAAAATGACACCTTAGATAGCCACGTTTGCCGTCTTTGTTTTTCTATTGATTACGGAGGTTTTTCTTCCACATCATTCGTGTTCATTGGTTCATAATTCTTCTGACATTTTCAATGCAACGGAATGAAGGTTGTATTTGGTAGAGAACACAAAATGCAAAAAGGTCCAAAGCATTCTCATGACTAAAAGTTGTCAGTCAATGAGTCAGTTCTTAGTTGTCAGTCACTGTTAAAATCCATTTCTTGTATTATCCATGTTCTGAGGAACTGGTCACAAATTAGTCATGTGAATGAAGCTTTACCATTTTGTCTGAAGACCTCTTGTTGTACAATTCATTTATTCAATTTAAGATAAGATTTAACAACATTACATCTGGCTTCAATGTCAGAAAACAAACCTTGATGTGTAAAAAAGCCTTATTTCAGAGCGCTGTAGTCACTGCAGACCTATATGTTTGAATATACAGCATATTTGGCCTTAGGTTATATTAGAAGGACATCCACTGATTTTACTTGTCAAAGTCAATTTCCTCATCACAGGAAATGCTCTACAGTCTGCATCTGCTGTGACACTGTGGGGAGTTTTCTTTATGTGACGTCACTCCATTTGGGCTTAAGAGAAAATGCACTGCTTCACTAGATTAGCACATACAATAGTTAAATAACTGCATTTACCATAAAGTGTCAAACAAAAGACATTAAGAAATGTCCTAGTACCCCAGTATTATGGATGTGTAAAACTAAGAACCTCTATTTCACAACACATACATCACCAACCAAATGGTAAATTAAAAACCAGCACAGTAGAGAAAAAAGTATTGCCAAACCCAATAGGGTAACCAGTTAGCATGAGCAAGAAAGCAAAGATCTGTCCTGCTGTTCTCTTTTGCATCATTTCTTTTTATTTGTGATTGCAGGTAGCGCTGATGTCTCGCTCACATTCCCAGCATAGAGCTCTGCCTTTCTGTGGAGGATCTCTGCTTACTGAAGTGTGGGTCATTACAGCTGCCCACTGTCTGACGGAGCTTGACAAGTCTAAGAAAAGTTTCTTCGTCAGATTGGGTAGGGAAATGACAGCTCTTTATTTCTCTGGTTCATAAGTTAGCCTTGTCTAAAAAAAAAAAAAAGCTGTATACTTTCAGTCATTAAAGGTTCAGTGTGTGGTATTTTGCGGCATCATGTGGTAAAGTTGCAGATTTCAACCAGCTGAACAAGCTTCACCTTCCCCTGTGGTGGCTGCTAAAAAAAAAAAAAAGATTTGATCATATTTATTTATTTAATGTTTTATTTTGAATATCACAAACCAAATACAGCAGGGAAAAAATGTGCATCTTATAAATGCAATTTTAAGGTTACAATTTTCAGAAGATGTTGCTTTTAAAAAATGGGTCCCATCCTTAATGTGACAAAGGAATGAAAGAATCTGTCTATGTTTATGTTCATGTTGGAATGACTTGCTTAGAATCTGCTGCTGATCTCGTAAAATGGTTGGACATAATGAAACAGTAGTAGCACCTATCAAAACACATAAGCAGCAGAAGTTTGTTTTGATATACTGTAGTAACATAGCAAAACATCCTGGTGGATAATATGGAAGCAACCCACTCACTTTATAGATATAACTAGTTAATTTTAAGGTTATGAATAACACCATTACCCTATTATTATGTTTGATGCATGAGTATACACTAATGAAAAAATAAATTTGAATGTAATGTTCCATTTCTATAGTTGACATCCAACTATAACTTACATATTAAACCTTTAATGTTTTTTTTATTTAGACATCCTTAGTACACTGTTGCCCATAAAGCTGGAATAAAATAGTTTTAGCTGTTCTCATGAAATGATTGTGACAATGTGATTTATTCTTAACAGAAAACATGTAACTGTATGTAATCATAGCACCTCATCAATAGTGATAACTGACGTGTATGAATATGAATGAAAAGAGGAGTGTGTAACCTTATCATACACACTTCCAGGTGCAGATCATTTCATTGTATTAAAGTGTTGTTTAACTATATTTACCAACTTTATGAATCTAGGTGAGCATGATGTGCTGCGTGACGAGGGCCCTGAGCAAGACCACATGGTGGAAGAACAGCACATCCACCCTCTGTATAACCATGAGACGTCCCTGTACAACCATGACATTGCGCTTCTGAAGTTGGCCAGTCCAGTGGAACTGTCCAGAGAGCGGCGTCCCATCTGTCTGGGCCCCAAAGACTTCACGGAGACCCTGCTGACGGAGGCGTCCACCTCCATGGTGAGCGGCTGGGGACGCTTGAAGTTCCAGGGCCCTGAAGCCACCAAGCTCCAGAAGCTGGCAGTTCCCCACGTGGATCGGCCCACGTGTAAACAAAGTAGCCGGGAACAAGTGACTCGTTATATGTTCTGTGCAGGCTATCGAACCCAGCAGAAGGACTCATGCCAGGGGGACAGTGGGGGGCCACATGTCACCGAATACAAAGGCACCTGGTTCCTGACAGGCATTGTCAGCTGGGGGGAGGAGTGTGCGATGGATGGAAAATATGGCATCTACACGCGCGTGTCACGGTACTACGGATGGATCAGTCATAAAACAGGGATTCGGGTTGTTAACTGACAAATGGAGTCAGTTGAAAGAATGACAAAAAAAAAAACATCAGGTAAAAATCCACAATAGTGCCCATTCAAAGTGAAAGACTGTTCAGTCAAATGAATCAAAATATAACAGTGATGTTCACTTGTGATTAAGTGCTTTTAATCTGTAAATCCATGCTATGGAAGACGGGACGTTTTGCACAATTTGGAATAACTTGTTTGAGTTTTTACAACACTTTAACAGATATAAATGAAGTGTCAGATTTGCTGTGTATTAGTCTGTGGAAACTATGAGAATTTTTTTTTTTAATTTCCTTTATAATTCTACACTGTGCCGAAATTCAGATCTGTTTCTACCATTTTAAATTACATGTTACATATTGGACATAACTGCTGAAATATTACAAATAACTCATGTGTGTTCTATCCTAATAAAGCATTACCAGATTTTCTGTCTGTTCTGTGAATGTCCTGCACACAAACACAGGTGTTTTCAGTTTCAGTCATCGAGCTGCAAATACATGGATTTAGACCAAAACTGGAACACACTCTGGTGAAATTCAGTTGTGAGGAAGGAAAAATAATATGATACCTACCTTGAACATAAGCTGTGAGGCATACAAAGCAACAATAGTAGCTCACAGTTGATGGTTGTCGCCCTGATTTGAATTGATACTGACTATGGACCTGTTCCCGGAGTGATTGCCCATGTAGAGACGTAATACACAGCCTGACAAAAAACTAAAAAATCAAAAAATCAACACTCTAATATTTCCTTAGACTACTTTAGCTTTGATTGGCATTTTGATAAACTTATGCTATACCACAGCAGTTATTTCCATCATTTTTGGAAACGCAATGTTTCTAATTCTAGACCTGAGTAACTGATGCAACCCCAGATCACCACGCTGCCCCCTATAGGTGCTAGGCATGATGGGTAATCTCTGCATCCCCCTCTTTCCATCACTCTAAAACAGGGTCAATCTGGACTCATCAGACCACATGACCTTTCTCCATTGAAACACAGTCCAGTCTTTATGTTGTGTATCAAACTGATTGAAATAACATGCTACTGCATCAGTTAAAGTACTTGTTGCAGCTGAAACATATTAATCACTGCAGTAATTAAGCAATGGAATGATGGGCTATTTTTGTCCAGGCTGTGCATATCACAAAGTTTCTCCTTTATCGAAGGTGATGATGACATTTGTTGTATATATGGTGATATATTTATCACACTGATACATCCTCTGGATATATGAAGATTCAAGTTGATAGCAAACATACAATACCTCTAGAAAGTATGCATGTATACACATGATTTTGTAATGTCTTAGACTTTCCTCCAGAGTGTAATATACTGTATGTAGTCTGTACATATAGTTTTCACTTAATATTTACATCCATTGAAAGTCATTATGCTTTTTAAGTACCAAAGAAAAATGAGTATATCCCTTATTTGTTTTTCTCTGTGCTTAAACATTAACTATTCTTGATGCACTATCTCTGACACCATTAGCACTTGTAGCCAAAGCATTTACTGTTACCAAATGTGCTGAAGTGGATGCACATTGCATATGGTGCGTACATTTTTTTGTTTTTTTACTGCCTAGAAATAACAAAATCACACTCTAAACATTAAACACCTCTTGTAAAAGCTAATGCCTCTCGCAAAACTCTTTCAACACCTTGAGAAATGCCTGTTTTGGCATCAGTACATAAGATGTAAATAAAAATGTACTTAATAAGTGAAAAGTGTAGAACAGGGGTCACCAACACGGTGCCCGCGGGCACCAGGTCGCCCGAAGGGGACCACGTGAGTCGCCCGCAGACGTGTTCTAAAAATCAAACTAGTCCAGGTACCTCCATCAGGTTGCTCGCGACCTACTGGTGGCTCCACGGGTCAATAATATAATAACACAAAGTTGATTCGTCACTTTGTAGAACA
>JAPQRQ010000007.1:22138008-22148536 GCA_037367365.1 Apogon talboti
AGGCAACCAGACAAGCTGAGGGTTGTGTGGACCAGGAGGAACAGGCGCATGTGCTCTAAGGTGTAACCGCCTCACACGCACACACACACACACACACACACACACACACACACAGTTGTACACTGTTGGGATTCTCCTCACGAATCTGACTCCAATTCTGAATCCCACACTTTGGTTAGATTGGTTGTTACCTTGACCATAAAACAGACTTGAAACAGGATTTACGAGTAACAATGAATCAATCATTTAATGAACAATAATCAGTCTTACACAGATCTGTGGTCTCTCATGGATACAGAGAATCACCTTCCCTAGCCAGCAGACATTAAGATGTCGGGCCTGAGGATGCATCTCTCCCAGCTCCAAGGCCTCTTTTCTCATTCTCTATTCTTTTCCCATTTTGGGTGGTTCCTTCCGACTCTCTAACTTCAACCAATTATTTACATACAAATCTCACCCCACAGCTGACCACCACGTTATCACTCCCTGTCCTTGGACACTGGGCCTCCTAAACTCTTTATCTTTATGCCTGGCCTTAACAATGAAACATTTCTGCTCATTCGTCATCTATTCTATTCCAACACTTCGAAAAGCACAGCTAAACCCTGTGTGACATTCTGCCTGTATTTCTCCATTTTACAAAAGGCAAGAGAATGATTACCCTTTGAACCCTCTTATACCAGTATGTCACACAACTCAATACAAATCAGCAAAACATAGAAAACATGGTTAAATCATATAGCATTCAGATTACAAAACATAAAGATCATGGTTATATCACATTGTGTTCTGATTATAGAGTTAGATCTTCTGTGTATTCTCTACGATATATTCTCAACAACACCCAGAGGCATGCTAACATGTCGTTTTGTTGTGCAGCTCCACAGTTGGCAGCCTGGCATCAAGAACCCGTACAGAGGCATGGTGGTGTGGCCGGTCCCAGAGAATATCGACATCTCTGTTACGCTCTTCAAGGTAGACAAACATGACACACTATTTACACTACACACAACAGACGATGCCGAGGCCTTCCTTACATAGGCCACCATACATATAAAATGAAACGCTAAATGAACAATTACTCTTATAAAAACTGAGACTCTCCAACATGTTTTTCCTCCAGTAAATCCATGTGTGGACCAACATTGTCTTCGCTGTCATTTCTGATTATTTGACTAAAATATTTCAGATATCTTGTAAAAACATCTCAAAACAGAACCAGCTTTTGCTTTATTTCATGTGAAAGCAATTCAAACTGAACTGTCAAATACACAACACATCTTAATGTGTTTCATGACATTGTAAGCATGGGAAGTTATTTTGTTAAAATGGAAAAAGAAACACCCACCATGTTTACATTTACTGAAATCTGCTTTGACATGTTTTATGACATATGACAACCATACACTGACTTTAATTCATGAATGATGTCTAATGACGGGGTTGTTTGCAGTCATACCTGGGGTATATACCTTTTTTTGTATGGTTTTTAAGGTTTTTCTTTTTTAACTGGAGATGATTGTGTGGAGTACATGTGTTACTGTATGTAAAAAAAGAGAGATAGGACAAAAACAAGCACAGGAAAAGATTATCTAAGAATGGTAGACTGAGTTAGATTTTAACTTGTCACTAACTTGCACCTCCAGTCATTCATTAATTCATAGAATGGTGACATTTAATGTAAAAAAACCCCACACAGACCCAAAAGCACTGCCACACTGGATGATATAGTGCAGAAAGGAGTTCCACTAAGCAAACTGTGTTGTATCTTTTCTTCACCTCAGGATCCTAATGCTGAAGAATTTGAAGACAAAGAATGGACGTTTGTCATTGAGGGTGTAAGTATGCCCTCACTAATCTGACATAATTCTACTCCCAATAAAAAATAAAAATAAAAACTAAGTATCTAAAAATCTATTTAAACCCCAATAAGAGTTAAAAGAGCACCTCCTGATTGGTCTTACTTGGTCACAAATAGGAAAACAAGGGCCATCGTAAGGTGCTGGCGTCAGCGGACATCAACATGAAACGGTTCGCCAGTCCCACGCCGACCCAGACTGACCTGACGCTGAAGCTGAAACCGCTGTCTGTCAAAGTAGTCGATGCCACACTCAAGCTGTCGCTGTCGTGTGTGTTTGTTCGTGAGGGAAAAGCTACGTGAGTAGTTTGGGAAATGTTTCCTTATGCCACTCTTTATTGCTCCAGTTCACTTTGTAAAGTAGATAACGTGGTCGTGTTGATAGCTGTCACTGTCTGTGTTACATCACTTACCTGTTTCTAATAGATGATCTAATGTATGTGCTTTTTAAAGCTGCAGGAGCCAAAATCACAGGGGGGGAAAAAATGACAAAATTTGTCAATACACATTTTCTTTCTACAGTTCTGCGTCCAAATCAAAAGACTAAATGTAAATATAGATGATTCTTGGGCTGTTTGATCCTGTTTATGGAAAAGCGAAGCCAATTTTCCAAACTGAAGCAGAATCATGTCCAGGTCACAACAACTAAAATAATCTGATCAGTGATTGGTAATTACAGCTGTCATATATATATATTTACGTCTTCCACTTGTCTGAAAGCAACTGTGATTGGATGAAAACCTGTCACTGAGTAGATTACAGTTCATCTGCAGCTCAGAAACACAGAGAAGCAACAGATGCAGAAGTTTTATGCTCTCTCAGACCATTTCAATTACAATACACCGAAGGTCATTGTAGAGGTTTCATCCAGTGATTGCTAAAAAATGATCAACCATGTACAGTATATAACCATTCTGCATTAGAATATCTAAAAATGACTAAGCTTATATTGTATATTTTGTTGATATGTTTACTTACATCATTTCAGATATTTACAACAAATAAAGAGAAATAATAATAATTTCATTCAATATAATAAAGCTGTTTCATATAGTCATTTGGTCTGTGGAGCCACTGTAAACACTGCATAAACCTGGTCCTATATTAGAATCATAATACATAACATGAATAAACCATATAGCACAAAACATTGTGTAAATACCACTTTTTAAAAACATTATCCCTTTCTGCCTCAGTCACATCAGACAGGTTTATCAGTCGTGGTACTGAAAACATTAACTCATGTGATCACTACATCTGTGTCTTTTATTATTGTTTTGATTGAGAATTCCCCTAATGGAAGAAATGAGTGTGTATTAAGACCCTGGAAACATGCATAAGAGCTTTCTTTTAGAACACAGGTGTCGAACTCCGGTCCTCGAGGGCCGGCGTCCTGCATGTTTTAGATGTTTCCCTCTTCCATCACACCTGGACACCATTACATTGTTATCAGGCTTCTGCAGAGCTTGGTGATGAGCTGATCATTAATTGAACTAGGTGTGCTCGAGGACCGGAGTTCAACACCCCTGTTTTAGAAGTTCTGAAAACAGTTCAACACCATAAGATGCCACTGTTTCTGTATCATTTGTAAAAATTTCAGCTAATAGCTACATGAACATATGTGTCCATCTTCCTCAGTGATGAAGACATGCAGAGTCTGGCCAGTCTGATGAGCGTCAAACCCACTGATATTGGAAACCTGGACGACTTCAATGAGAGCGATGAAGAGGAGGACAAGAAGTCTGTCACTGCCACAGGTACAGAAGGCAGTCAAACTCAAATGCTGCTTCTTCATCAGTCCTGTTCATCTTTTATTACTTGTACAGTCTTTTTCCTTCCTTTTGTTCTCACTGGTTGCTCTCCTCTATGCTTGCCCTTCTCTCTCTATGTCCTCCGGCTGCTGTAGTCGTTCCACACACTCTAACTCGCCCAAATCGCCCTGCCCCTCCTCCACCTGCTGCTCCAGCCTCAGGTAGTCTTCTCACGCTCTTTTTCACCTGCTCTGTTTGTTTGTTTCTTTCACTTTCACACGGACTAAGAGGTCTCAATATGGACTTTGTCTGTCTGTGTGTATCATAACATTTCACACATTTATGTAATTTGTTCTGCAGCCCTTCCCACATGACTTATCAGTTCAACCTGAGTTCTTTGCATACCGCATACTTCTCATGTAGACATTAAACGCTTCCGAGAATCATGTGGTGATATTAAAGCATCAGAGACTGGACAAACTCAAGGTGGGAGTTGTTAAAGATAGCTTTAAGATACTGAAAAAGTGAGTGTGGCTATTTTAAAAATAAAAATTGGCATTTCTATTACATTTATTTTGTGACAGAAGAAGCTGTGCAGGTTTGCAGGTTATCGGTGCTATTACCCATCTGACACCAGGGCAGACACTAAAACAACTGTCTTTTGTTGCTTACTTTCCTATTTTATTCTGAAAGGGTGAAAATGTGCTTAATACAACAATGGAAGAATGAATGTTTTATTTTGGACATATAAAAAGCTCAATTCAACAACCAAATTAACAACATAAGACAACCAAGACAAAAAAATGTACTATTATAGGAAAAAAATGCTTAATACAATTTTAGTGTTATTTACATGTCCCAAAAGGAGTGGGAAGAAGTAAACATCTATTTAATCCCACCCCTTAATTACAATATTATGAGTTATTATATAATTATATTAAGAGAATATGTATAGCCGTCTATATCAATCAATATAATAATTGTCATCTACGCATACATACACATATACATTATAATCCACTACATATGTGCTAAATATAAACCCGATATAATATACATACAATTGACTATAATTTATAGTTATGTATAATTTTCCTTATAATCTATACAATATATAACTATCTCAATTTTGTTTTTACACAATCCACAACTATATTAGTTAATAGAAGATATCAAATATATAATATATATATAATATATATATACATACAAGAAATAGTCACTACACTCCATTCCACCTTAAAATGCTTCCCCAATATTCACCATTGTCATCAGACTTAACATCCACCCTGATGCACCACCTTAATCTAATAATTCACATTATTCTTTGTATGTTAACAGCCATTTGTCACAGGTTCATATCATGTGTGTGTTGTGACTTATATGAACAGGTCATGTATTTAATATTAAGGATCCACACGACACTAGGCCACTGAGGCAACATTGGATCCTGGACGTGGTCATATTTTCATCTCCATTTAATTTTCATTGCTCTGTCATGACTCCTATTCTTGTTTCTTTTCCATTGTTTTTACTCCTGCAAAATCTCCTTCATCCATCACTCCATCCATCCATTCCTCCATCCATCTATCCATCCAGTTTCGGTGCGAGAGGGTGGACCACCCAACCCAGCCTCCCGCCCTCCTCTACCCATCGCTCCTCGCCCATCACCTCGCCGCAGCCGCCACACCTTCTCCTCTGCCCCTGTCCAATCAGAGATCCAGCCCTCTCCTGGCTCCTCCCCTCAGCCCTCACCAAGATCCAAGCATAAAAAATTAACCAGTCCTGCTCAGTCTGAGGTTCAGTCCGAGGTTCTACCTAAACCTCCGCCCTCTCAGACCACTCCCCTATGTCAGAGTGAATCCTCTGTCCCACCGCTCACTGATGCAAATCCCTTTTCCCCTGATTCCCAAAACAAGTCCTCTGATGTAACCGTACCTACCGCAGCTTCACCTGGAGGCCCAAATACCACCTCTAAACCCCCCCTGAAACCTGCCAGTGACCTTGCAACAGCCCAACTCCCCTCCCCTGCATCATCATCTTTAGAAACAATCATAACATCATCCTCAGCAGCTGCCCCAAAGCCTTCTTCCACTATATCCACTAATCTGATAACTAAAACCTCCCTGATGTCTCCCACTAAATCCTCCTCTCCCACCAAGCCCACCCTCCTCTCTGACACCCCATCCAGTCACCCTTCTCTCTCCCAGACCCTCTCTCAGCCGCCCTCTCTACCCAAAATCTTCCAGTCAGGCTCAGTTAAAGGTACCAGTGGGTTGGCAGACAGGCACGCTTGCATGCTTTCCACTAAATGATTCCTTATGCGGGATGCTTTGGTGTATTTTCTGCATGACTCACCTTCATACCTGGGTTAAAAACATGTTCAGTACTCATGCATGGTGTGACGTGGGGAAAATCTATGCATGATTAGATTTTCATGAAAGAAGAGTTGTGATACCAGCAGGTTTAAGCTTTAAATAGATTGTTAATGTTGTAATATCTCAGGCAACATTTAACGCCGTAGCACTTTGAGTTGCCGTGTAGACAACTGCAGGCCTCTGACACTAACCTGTAAAGGCAAAGTGGACAAATGTGTGGTTTAACTTTCTCTTGTAGACTGCTAACTGCTAACGTGCTAGCTTCTCCTTCTTATAATTCACAACTCTACAAACACACAAGAGAATTACACGTGTTTCTAAGTAACTAAGTGCAGTGTTATGTAATTAAAATACAGAATGCATATAATTTTAACCTGTTGCTCTTGTGCAAAAAGCAGTTACAGCCAAAGTATTGGTCATTGCAAAGGAGTTACAACTGAACATATTTTTCTGATTTGTTTTGATGCTTGTGCTTTTACATTGTTTTAGTACTTTATGCATGGTTCACTATGCCTGGTTTTAATGGATGTTTTAAATGGATGGGTTTTTTGCATTATTACCCAGTTTAAAGCATTTGTTAGATTAATAATCAAATATAAAATGGTACATTACATTGATGACATAATTATTGTTATATTAGACAACTTATTGCATCTTTAACAGGGTCACTTTATTAGCTGTTGTAATTGAAAATTAACCTTCCAAACACTGGAATAACAAAACGTACAATGACTTTTTAAGTCATTAAATGTAAAATAGGAAAAATAGAACATTACATATAGAACATATTATATTAAATGCTATTGTAACAGCAGGACTTGTTGATAATATTAACAACACTAATTGTTGTGGTGTTCCACATATTTCCAAGACGGGTTCATGTTCTTTGTCATCTTTATATCAGACACAATCACTTCCATCATTTCTGTTGTACTACATTATAAAAATAATTACTTTTTCTCCTCCTTTTCACTGTTGCCTCACATTCTGCATCCTCTTTATTCATCTGTGTTCATTATTCTCATTTCCACCTCTTTGTTCTGTCCTCTTCTCAGTTCCTGTTTCATATCAACGACGCCCTCCGGAGGTTCAATCTGCAGATGATCTGGCCTCAATTTCTGGTCTGTTTCTGCTTATGTTGTCTAACATAATGCACAACAGACACTTTCTTCAGTTTTCCTAACATTTCTCCTCCTAACTTTCTCCTCTTGTCTTGTTTTTTTTTTTTTTTTACTACTTGTCAGTCCGCTCCCATATTTTCAAACCTCAGATTGTGAAGTCGATCGCCCGTCCGTCCTCTCCTTCACCTTTTACTGTTGATGCTCCTGTTTTAGCCTCTGCACCATCTGCTCCTAAATCTCAGCCTTCTAGCGCTCAGTCAGGTAACCTCATGTTTATATAGTTTTGCATTTGTCATACAGCCTTTTAATTGTCTACAATGGAAAGTGTGTATTTCAATGCTACATTATTACACTTAAGTTTGAAATAATCCGACAAAGATGAACCTACATTTTACCTAGAATTTTAGTTTAATTTAGTCAGCTCCTAAAACACATAATATAGTTGCAGTTATTTTTGTAAAGACTCTTTTCTTTCAATTAAAAAATAAGTTTTTCACAGCTAAGTTTTTTTCTATTTTATTGGTTGAAACTAGTGTCTGTACCTTCTTCTTTACTTCCAGCAGTTTTCTTTTCAGTTTTTCATCTTTTTTTCCTGCTGTCTCACTTTACATTGATGCTATCTCTGCTGTCATGACCTTCTGATCTGCTTCAGATTTATTGCTTTGCTTTCCTCAGACTCTGCTTTGGCCAGCGGTGATATTGCAACCGTCCCTCTGTTGAGTAGTCCTGACCTCGATGCTCTATGTGATCCGATTGTCCCCGCTTCACTTCCTCTCTCTTTACCACCTCGCTCATCTTCTTATAACACTCCAGTTATGTTGTCCACCCCTGTTTATTCTCAGTCCACCACTAGTCAGTCAGGTACATCAGCATTTTCAGCCTTGGCACATTCTGATTCAGTTGCCAAATTCTGCTGCTAAGTAGTGTTACCTATCTTCTATTTTCACACAGGTTGCAGTTTGTTTGTTTGTTGTCTAACTCTATTGCTTCTTGATCTTTCTTTATAGGCTCATCATTACCATTAAGTCAAGTTGAGAAGGAAACACTCCCTGTTGCCAAAGAAACAAGCAAAGATCTTCCACAAAATAACCAAGTGCGAACGAAGATCAGTACATCCAATGAGCCAGTCAAATCAGGCCAGGACTCAAAGACAGCCGTCACGGAAAGCAAAGCTGAACAAGAAATTATCAGGTGAGATGATGGATAGATGGCACAAGTGCTTGCACTAAGTTTATTTTGCTTTGACCTGTTGTTCACATGGTGTTACTGTCTGCAGTGAGCAAGATGTTTGAGAGAAACTTGACCAGAACTTACCAGCACAAAATAAGTTTTGGAAAGTCTGTAAATCTTCCGCTTCTTCTTGTTCCTGCATAAAATGGTCATGAGAAGTACAGATATCCGGGAAGTTCAACATGGGCTGAATACTTGAAATTATAAGGTTATAAAAATGTACAGTGTCAGTCAGTTAACGCTAAAGAAAATACTTCAGCGATTAGAATCCATATAGATTTGATAAATAATGACTAGTAATGTATTTAGTAATATTGAAACAAAACTGTAACCTTTTCTTAACCCTATCAAAAGTGCTTTTATTGTATAAATATAAAAATGTACTGGTGTCCAGATGCAAACTCCAACCTCATTACATTCTCCTGAATTTTTGCATTGGACTTGTAGCAGATCTTTCATGACAAATTACTTGGAGTTTTTACTTTCATGGTTTGCAGAAATGTACCACATTTTATTCTGATAACTGGGTGGCCACAGCCTGGTATATTTTGCATAATAGAGACAGCAACACATGCAGAATAATATGCACTTGGTTGCAACATATCTAACTTATATGGTACAAAATATTTGAGGTTGACCTGATTCAGCACAGACAGAGGTAAACCTGCTTCAGCCTGCAAGCACATGGTGTTGAAACAGGTTGAAAAATACAGCAATGAAACAGTCTGTCTTCAATTGTTGATGAAGGAATGCAAGGCTGTTGACCCACGGTTGCACAGTGCTCTGGTTGCTTTGTGTTTGCACCTTTGGATGCTAACACGTGCTAACAGTTGCGGACTGTTTTTGCCCTGGCTGCTGTTGCATTGACCTTCCAGCTGTGAAACTGTTAGCAGGCCTATAGTTTGTCCTCCTCACCTGCCTGTCAAACCCCCTCATCACTTTCTGCACGCTCAATTTTTTGAGACACCCCAACCAACCCTCTTGAGCCTGACGTCCGTTGTTTCTGTCCTCAGTCCCACCCAGCCCCCCTCAGAGCTCATCGTAGCCCCACCCCCTCCATGGCCCTTCTCAAGCTGTGAGAGCCCCGCCCTTCAACAGCCTTCCACCAATGTTGTGGCGGCGTTTATCTCCCCAAAACAGCCAGATATTCAGAGGGGAGTAGATTCACAAAAGGCAACCTGTGAGGCAGTGGATATTGTTAGCAAATTTAAGGCTGAAAAGCCGCCACTGGCAACGCCTGATATCTTTGAGTCACATGACCAGAAACAAGAGTCAGGGGTTTTGTTTCTGGAAGAGGATGACTCTAAACGGGATACGATCAAACGGTGTCCTCCAGGGTGAGTATTTATATTCACAGATAAAAAACCTGAAGTAATGATGGTGATAATGGTGAAATGCACACACACACAACACTACAATTAAGAAATATTGTTTATCTGTTCTGCAGTCTTGAACAGAAAACCAATGAAAAAGCGCCCCAAGAAAAAGTGTCAGTGGTTAAGCAGTTAGAAGGAACAACAGAAAAAGAGGAGAAAGAAATGAAAAAGAAACAAGAGGATGAAAAGAAGAGGAAGGAGGAAGAGCAGAAAGAGATGGAGAGGAAAAAACATGAGGAGGAGAAGAAGAGACTGTTAGAGGAGGAGAAGAAGAAGCTTTTACAGGAGGAAGAAGAGGCACAGAAGGAGAAGGAAAGGAGGAAACGTGAAGAGGAAAGACTGTTAAAGGAGAAGAGAGATAAACAGGAAAAGCTGAGACTGGAAGAAGAGAAGAGGAGGCAGGAGGAAGAGGAGGAGAGAAGGAAAAGAGAGCAGGAGAAGAAGCTCCTGGAGGAGGAAAGAGTGAAGGAGAAGCTCAGGAGGGAGGAGGAAAGGAGAATAAAGAGGGAAAGATTCCTGAAGAAGATGAAGGAGGAGGAGGAAGAGGAGAGGGAGGAGAAAAGGATGATGGAAATGAAAGCACTTGAGGAGGAAAAGAGGAAGAGGGAGGAGGAGAAGAAAAGGCTCCTTGAGGAAGAAGAGAAGAGGAAGATGGAGGAGAAAAAGAGGCTTCTTGAGGAAGAAGAAAAGAGGAAGAGGGAGGAGGAGAAGAAGAGGCTCCTTCAGGAAGAAGAGAAGAGGAAGATGGAGGAGAAAAAGAGGCTTCTTGAGGAAGAAGAGAGGAGGAAGATGGAGGAGAAAAAGAGGCTTCTTG
>JAPQRQ010000007.1:22148636-22171573 GCA_037367365.1 Apogon talboti
GAGGAGAAAAAGAGGCTTCTTGAGGAAGAAGAGAGGAGGAAGATGGAGGAGAAAAAGAGGCTTCTTGAGGAAGAAGAGAGGAGGAAGATGGAGGAGAAACGCCTGAAGGAAGAGAAAGAGAGAGAGCAACAGAAAATTAAAGAGGAGGAAGAAAGATTGAAGAAGGAGGAGGAAGAGAAAAAGAGGAGGGTGGCAGATGAGAAGAGGAAAAGAGAGGAGGAGAGAACAGTGAGAGAAGAAGAGAAAAGAAAGCAGGAGAAGGAAAGACAGGAGCAAAGATTGAGAGAGGAGAAAGAGAAGGAGAGACTCTTAAAGGAGGAAACAGAAAGGATGGAGAGGAGGAGAAAAGAGGAGGAAGAGAGGAAGAAAAGGGAGGAGGAGAGGAAGAAGGAAAAGGAGATGAGGGAGCAGAAAGAAAGGGAGAGGAAGCAACGGGAGGAGGAGGTGAGAAAGAAGAGACAACTTCAAGAGGAGAAAGAGAAAGAGGAACAGAGAAGGCAGGAGGAAAAGAAGAAGAGAGAGGAGGAGACGAAGAAGAGGGAAGAAGAGGAGAGGAGACATAGAATAGAAAAGGAAAAGGAAGAGAGGAGGAAGCAAGAGGAGGAGCAGAAAAAGAAGGAAGAGATGGAAAGGAGACAAAGGGAGGAGGAGGAGGAGAGGGTGCGGGGGGAACAACGGGCTCAAATCAGTGTGGAGGTCAACAAGTCAGACGAGGACAAGCAGAAGATGAGGAGCCTGGCTTCATCTGCCTCCTCTTCAGCTCCACATGAACCAACACAAACTAGATTTCCTGCTCTCCATCTCCCTCATCTGGACAAAACAAGCACTGCACCTGAGCTGCTGCCCTTCCAGAGTCTCAGCCAATCACATGACAGAAACATCAGCGATACCCATAGATCACAATCCACAGAGATGACACCTTCATCAGTTAATAGACAACGCCTTACCTACACAAAGTCCAGTGAGCGGTGAGTTACAGCCATGAAAAAAATCACTATGGATTTTTTTCTCCATGTTTCGACATGCTCTTCGCTCGTTGTATGTAAATTTACCTGTCAGCTGCTTTCAAAATCACCAATAAAACAATCAATCACAGGTATCCTTATATGTTCATTATACACTATTCACTCTCTGTTGATTTTCTTTAATCAGTGTCTGTACAATAAAACAAATGTGTGATTCATGCAAAATTTAAAGGTTCAGTGTGTAATATTTAGAGAATCTATTGGTGAAGTTGCAGATTACCAGCACCTTCTCCCTGGCCTATGGTGACTATAAACATACCTACCAAAAAAGACCTCATTAGAGCCAGCAAAGGGGCTTTAACTTTCAATGCATGTCTGTGATGAGATCTTAGAAAGGTCATGTATGCTATGGTGCTGTACATGGGCTTAACTAACCACTCCAGTTGTCAACATAAAACACCTACTTGACTGTAATGTATCTTAAAACTTGATGCCATGCTGTATAGACAACAGAAGTCCCGCCCCTTCTAGTTCTGGACCATGGGACTTTATCTTGGGAAAAAAAATCTCATTACAGTCAGTGGTGAGAGACAAGTTATGTTTGATCCAGTTTGAATTATGGGGTGTTTGCACATATGATGTTGTCAATTTGTTAATTTTACAAGTCAAGAAAGTCATAGTTTGATAGAAAACTCTTCAAGCATTAGACTGAAAATAAATAAATATCAAGGCAACGTATCAGAAAGTCACCGATATGACTTTGCTCTCAAACAGTGGGGTAAAATATGCTGAGGTAACAGTGTTTTAGTTTTGGTGACATATATTGTTTGTAATGAGGGATGCAGTCCATTGAGCTGCTTAACACAAAAATAGTTTTTTTTCTATCTTTGCCACAAACTGTGACTTTCTTTGCTCATAACATAATCTTTTAATTTGACAAACATCATATGTGTAACTGTTTGTACAGTTCAAACAGGATTAAAAAATATGTACCATCTGTCTCTCTCCATTAATGACCGTTCATTATTTTTCAGAAGTGTACAACGTACATATAAACAGCTCATCCCAAGGAAATTAAACCATGACAGTTGTTATTGTCAAGTGAATGTACACTAATGCAGTTATGAACATTATGTTTTATTTTTCACGCAGACCCTCCTAAATCTTACACACTGATCCTTATTTCTTATTATTCTGTGGGAGTTCTGTGCTCTAAAACCTATTTTTACACATTCTCTTTTTGCTTTAGTCTCTTTTGATGTTCTATCACGTGTTCCCCTTTATTCCTTTTTCACATTTCCTCTCTCTTTCCCCTTATTCCAGTCTTGAGCAGCCCTCTCTCATAAAGGAAGGCCCATTTTCAAACACTGTTGTCCCTGAAATGAAAATGTCTACCAAATGTACTCCAACTGGAGCCACTTTACAGTCCTCTGCTGAGGAAAAACCAGTCACTTTAGAGGTCTTGACCCGGGCCCCACCTCCACAGAGGCTGACTGAGGCAGAGATTCCTCTGTGGAAAGTACTAGAAGGAAAGAGTGAGAAAGATTCACCTGAAAAAATCTCTGCCAAGACGGTTGTTACACAAGAGTATATAAAACCTTTGTGCAGAGGGTAAGAATGGATGAGGGGATGTCTGTCTGCTGCATTGCCTTATGTCTCTGTCTGTCTGCTTCGCTGATGATCTCCTTTTGGGGCTATAGTAGATAATTATACCAAATTGGCTTTTCTAATAGATGTATTTTTATTTATCTATGGTTCGTTATGAGGATTTTCTCTCTTCCTCAGCTCAAACATAGAAGATTCTTCTGAGAAAGACACTCATATGAAGCAAGAACAACTGACAAAAGATTCAGAAAGTCGTCAGATCCTCCCACCCCCTGCTCAGCCTGGTGCACCACCAGTTAAAGAGGAGCCCAAAGAGCCAGAGGGACCCAGCACAGAACCAGCAACCTCACTCAAGGTTTGCCCCAAACCAGGAAGTGAGCGCATGGCTCTGGATCTGGCGCCGCTCCTGCCCTCCAAACCAGAACCAGGACTGCGGCCGGAACAAGTTCTCCAGCCAGGAAAGCCAGCAAAACCTCAACAGGAGGGAACAGATGAGGTGAAGCCATCTGACAGCGTGGCTGGTGGTCAGGAGAGTTTAAGCAACAATAAAGAGCCAGCGCGTGAGGCAGAAAATCAGCTGTGGGCAACTGTGGAGGAGACCACAGTGGAGACAGGAGTGGAAAGAGGGAAGGAAAGCAATGAAAACACCAAAGAGAAGCAAAAGGAGGAGGAGAAAGAAGAAGGGAAACAGGAGGAGGGAAGTGTTACAGGGGGGTGAGTCAGTGACAGTTCCTTGCAGTCTTTGCAGCATGGCGTAATTTGGCTGTTTTTTGCTTTTTATCCAAATATACAACACACAAACACACACATACCCACACATACTCAGACTAACATTCATCTGTGGCATGGTACACTAACCAGTTCAGTGCCAGCAATTAACCTCATCTGAAGCTATACTTTTCCCCTCGATGTGTGTCTATGTTGTCGATTATTGAAATGGAAAACGCTTATATCATATGTGTGCATATGTACTGTTTGTATGTGTGTAGTCCCCAGCAATGTGCACACACAGCGGCAGATGAGTGTGTTGCAGAGCAGCAGGAGGAGGCCCCTGTTGGCTTCATGTCAGCAGTAGTGGGCATGTTGTATAGAGGGTGAGTCTCTGCCTGTGCATCCGTCAGATTATGTATTGAGGTGTGCAGTAGATTAAGTTTGTATAAATTACCAATAGTTGGTGTTCAGTAGGTGATGGAAACATTATTGAGACTTTCATTCAGTTATTGTATTGGAACGCCTTTTGCCCATTTATAAAGACATTTACAATGTAGTTATTCTTTGCATGGCCAAAATGTTAGCCTTAAATATCTGTAATTATGGTGATTAATGTGTAATTAATGCCTTTACATTTTAAGGCTGACTTCTGGTGCTGAGTAAACAGAAGATCCGGACAATTAATTGTGGTTTTAAACTTTTTGTTATTGTCAGGACATGACAAGCACTTGATAAATAGTGGAGCATTTCACAAATCTGAAGTAGAACAACTCAGTCAGCTGTCCCTTTAAAAACCTGCGTTGATCTTCTTCCTCTTTTCCTCTTCTTTGTTATATTTCTCCATTGGTGAAATCTCATCATGCGCATTATTATTATTATTACGTTCTTGCCTGGCCATAAATATAGCTTGTGTTGTACATTGACAGGTTTCTGTTTATGGATGTATTTAGTATCAGTTATATGTGGCTGCTCAGTGCAGTGCTGAGAAAGTCTGACGTTGCTTAACTGGAATATAAATATAAATAGTGGGTGATCATTCTTCTGGTGCTGATATATATGTCGAAACTATTTGGATTTGTTGCACAGTGCAACAAGATCAGTGTGTTTGACATATTGATTTTTCAGCTGTGTGTTTCCTTGGAGCTGATCCGAGCTCTCACCTGCATGGCAATAGAAATAATTATAGTTTCTTCTAACTGTATCACAAGCAGGGTAAATGCAGCAGGCTTTAATACGTTGTACACTAGTTTTCAAAAATGTTTCTCAGTGCAACCAAAAACAAAATATTTGCTCAGTGTGCTTTCTCACAGCACTTTGGACAAGCACCAAGACAAAGTCTGAGTAGAAACTATTTAATCCAGCATGTTTTCTGGCCTTTTGTCACAATGTTTTGAGTGTAGAAAGGTCACTGTAGGGTGAGCTCTGTCTCAGAGTTTTCCTGTCCCTCATGTCTGTCCCTTAGCTATGAGACAGTGGCCTCCGTCCTGCAGACAAGTGGGTCAGCGGATACCGATCATCTACATCCTTCTGCAGACCTCCTTTTACATGAAGATCTGCCATCTGAGTCCCTTAGTCTGAACATTTCACCACCCAAGGCTTTCTCTGATGCAGCACAAAGTCAGACAGACGCTGAACAGAAACGTCCCAAGACCATATCAGTCCAGAAACCAGAATGTTTACCCTGCAAGGAAACACAGGGGCTGAGTCTGGTGGCAAGTCTGAGACTGGCAGCCAGTGAACATGAGAAAGAGAGGGAGCAAGAAAGAGAGAAGGAAAGGTTAGAAAACATCCAGAGGCAGGAGAGAGAGAGAGAAGAGCGAGAAAGGAGGGAGAGGGAAGAGGCAGAGAGGAAAGAGAAAGAGAGGCTGGAAAGGGAGGAGATGGAAAGGAAAATGAGAGAAGAAGAAGAAGAAAGGCGGGAGAAAGAGAGGCTCAAAAAAGAGAAAGAAGAGGCAGAGAGGAAAGAGAAAGAAAGGATAAAGAGGGAGAAGGAGGAGGAAGAAAGGCTGAAAAGACATAAAGAGGAGAGAGAGAGGAAGGAGAGAGAAGAAGCCGAGAGGAAAAAGACAGAGAGGCTGGAAAAAGAAAGAGAGGAGATTACAAGAAAAAAGAGGGAAGAAGCAGAAAGGAAAGAAGAAGAAAGGATGAGGAGGGAAGAGGAAGAGAGGCTGAGAAGACAGATAGAAGAGACAGAGAGGAAAGAAAGAGAGGAGGCTGAGAGGAAACACAAAGAGAGACTGGAAAGGGAGGAGAAGGCAAGAAAAATGAGAGTGGAGGAACAAAGGCGAGAGAAAGAAAGGATGAAAAGGGAGAGGGAGGAAGAAGAGAGGCTGAAAAGACAAAAAGAAGAGAGAGAAAGGAAAGAGAGGGAAGAGGCTGAGAGGAAAGAGAAGGAAAGGCTGGAAAAAGAAGAGACTGGTAGGAAAATGAAGGCAGAGGAAGAGAGGAGAGAGAAAGAGAGGCTGAAAAAAGAGAAAGAAGAGAGAGACAGGAAAGAGAAAGAAGAAACAGAGAGGAAAGAGAAAGAAAGGATGAAGCGGGAGAAGGAAGAGGAAGATAGGTGTAAAAAACAGGAAGAAGAGAGAGAAAGGTTGGAAAAGGAAGAAAGAGAGAGGCTGAAAAAAGAGATTGAATGTAAAATGAGGGAAGAGGAAGAAAGACAGGAGAAAGAAAGGATGAAGAGGGAAAAGGAAGAGGAAGAAAGGCTGAAAAAAGAGAAAGAAGAGAGAGAAAGGATGGAAAACAAGCAAAGGGAGGAGAAGGACAGAGGAGAGAAAGAAATGAAGCAGAAGGGTGATGAGGAAGAAAAGAAAAAACATAGGGAGGAAAAGGAGACACAAAAGATGAAAAAGGACAGAAAGTTAGAACAGGCAAGACAGAACGAGGACAATAACAGAAAGAAACCACAGTCAGACGACTGGCCTCCTCTGAGGGAGGCTGAATTGGATGATATTGCTTATGACGAGGAGCTCCGAGGTGATGAGGTCTCAGAAAACAAATGTGACCACAGAATAGTCAGCACCAGCACCCACAGATCTGGAGCTAAACCAGCACAGCCTGTCCCTGCAGTCACAGCCATGAACAGGTTTGACTCCAGATCCTCCAAACCTGACGGCGCGAAGAAAACCTCAGATTATCCTAGTCTGAGATCAGATAAAAGGGGGAACCTTAAAAGTGGTGCCATCCCCGCGTGGTTGAGAGAGGAGGCGGAGGAGGAAGTGGAGTATGAGAGAGGACATGAGGATCTGGGCTCCGTTTGGCTGGCAGAGCTGTACATGGAAGGGGAAGCAGGGTGAGTAGGAGGGGTGAGAGGGACAAACACTAGCAGAGGGGAGAGAGGTGAGTAACAGGAGATGTCATAGTTGTGCCTGTGCCTTCATAGGTCTGTGCTTCTTCCAGTAACAGAAAATGTATCTCACTCTGTCTGCAGGGAGGTACTGATGATCACAGGGCAGTGTGACCACAGTCTCATCCTCATATAAGTCATTTCACTGTAACTATGACAAATATCACATTGATTTTTTTTTTCTATTTGATGGATAGTTAATGTAAAACAACCCCATGGGAAATTTATAACATTTTCAACCATGTATTAAATAAATTTTAAAAAGATTTCCTCATATTGGATAAATAAAAAAATCACTTGAATTGTAGTTGCAAATGAAATAAATTTAGACCTAAAAAGTGAATCATCTTTAAAAGTGGAACTATTGTGAGTGTAGCAGCTAACAACAGTGAATAAACACTATAATTTACAATGTAGTGAATAAATGATAAACAATCATAGACATTTTTCTCTAGCCAGACAATATATATGATGAATCTGCACAGCTCTAACAATGCATTAGTGTTCCACTGAGGTTTTGGCCTTTTCCTGTACATTTTTCTCAAGAAACAGCGATGAGTTTAATGACATTCAGCTCACTGTGTCGTCCTCCAAACCACATCATCAGTCTGTTGTTTGCTAAGGAAATTGGTATTTCCTCCTCACATCCTGCCTTGGTTTTGATGTTTCATAAAGCATTGTGTTTTTACCGTCACATCGAGCATGGGGTTTTAAAGCTCGGCTGTGTAAGCATCTCACATAAGTCTGTCCCGAGGCTGTGTCTATTTTAACAATAAGGATTTGGATGAGTGTTCATAAGGCAGTGGAAATGGTCAGTGGTCACATGTCTTTTTTGCTTTACTCCTGAATAGAAAGGATAGAAAGTATAGAACAGAGAGCAGTTTAGACTTTCAGTCATGAAAAAAGTACCTCTGGATTGTCAGTTATCTACAGTCAGTGGCTCTGAGAGTGATATTGGCTACGTTATGTTGCCAAAATTAGAATAAAGCTTGACAAGGGCACTCTTTTTGTCAAAAGCTCTCACAAACTCCATCCTCTGAAATGTCCTTTTCTGTCTTCAGCCCCGGCCACCCATCCTTATCACCACCTGCTGGTGCTTCGATGCCCTCATCACAACAAATCCATGAACAAGGCTCTTCAAATAGTCAGCCAAATAGAGCAGAACTTTCTCTAGCCGTTCATGCTGGCCTTCCTTATCCAAAGCCTCCTTCAGGATCTAAACAAGGAGAGGGTACAGCTCCAGCAACATGTGTGAAACCTGCTCATGTACAAAGCACGCTGCACAAACAGACAATGAAAGGGCAGAGGAAAAGTGTCGGCACAAAAATGGCTTACAGCCTAGAGGAAATAATTGAAGAGGAGGGAGATGAAGTTGTTGAATCCCCTGCGGCGCCCTGGTCCATCGCTCCAGGCACACACTCCCACTTAGATCACACTAAAACACATTCATACACACACCTGAGCAAGATGCATGATGGTACAAAAGTAAAAGAAATAGCCAAAGACTCAATGAAAGGTTTTGAAGCTGAAGGCACACACACACCTGAGCACCGTTATTACACCAAAGACCATCAGCTCCAAGAGGAAGAAAAGTTCCTATTGGCTAAAATTCATCTCATGATGGGTGACACGTCCCCCGTGTCTGGCCATCGCAGTATGAAGCGCCTCATCCCTGATCTTTGTGATATTGACACTGACTCTATGGACAGCATGAGCCCATTGGAGCACAGCGCTGAGTTCACTGACCACAGTCGGCACCCAGTTATTCCCTGTTTTGATACCCTCCAGGAAATACCACTGGCTGAGGCCGAAGAGCCCAGTGAGACAGGTCGAAACCTGGAGCTAAAACAGGGCATGTAAGTCGCCATGGGCTGTCGACATGTGCTGCTGAAGAAAATGGCATGGCACTCAAGTCTTGTGTTTGAAAAGACACTGTAGTTAAAGAGAGTGGGTGAGCTAAGGCTTGGAAAGTAGTTTTGGCCAAGAACAGGAAAATTATGGACTAAGAAAATGCTGAGGTTCAGGAAGTCAGAAGTGAAAGACCTGAAAGACACCTGGTTTGTTTTTAACCAGTGAACTTACAACTTGACTTGACATGAAGTGGCTGATAATACACCCCTCTATTGGTTCCAATCTCCGGGGGTATTTTACTGTCATAAACTGGTATGCTGCTGCTATGGTGCACTGTGACATTTTGCTTCTGCATGTAGATACAACGTTCCTCTCTCAGAAACGGCAGATGCCACTACAATAATAAAAATGTCATACTGTCAGCCACTTCCTGCCTCTCTTGTTGGACTTGGACTCAAGGACATGGGATTTGGCTCATGTTTTGCCTAGAGAACCTTGAACTGTAGCGTTTGCTTGTCCTGTTTGACTTGGACTTACACGACCTGGCATTGCCAGACTGCTTCTCAAAGTTTTGCTTAGTCTGGAACCTCTGTGTTCATTTTGATTTTTCCAAGGATGCAGACTAGAATACCTCTAGACACAACTGGACTAACCTACAACCAATTAGACGAAGAAATATATTGTCAGTTTATAAAGGCTTTAACCATAGTTGTTTTATTGTCTTAAATAAAATATACTTTTAATTACAGTTAATTCTGACACAATGACAAATTCCACTTCAGTCTTGAGTGTTTTCAGAAGTTCCTCATTGGTGCATTAGTCTTTGCATCAATGCTGCTCCATATCAGATGATTATTTTGTGGCTGACCAGGTCACAGGCTTGGTTGTTTAGGTGGAAATGTGTTTCTGAATGTGAAGGAGACCTGCAGCAATCTGCCAGAGCAGATGAGATATGAGCTCTCAGATCAGTCAGGCTCTCAGTAACAGGTAGAAGCTGTGGTTCTGTTTGGTGATGTGAGTGCATGGGGTGTACCTTACTTCCTCAAGATCACCTCCTGAATTGCTGCCAGGATTGCTGAACCTAATGCACAGCCATTTAATCCATCTGCTTGGTTCCCGTCAGTTATAACAGTGCTGTTTTTGCCATCCATGCCTTCTAACATTGCATGGCTGATGCTCGATTTAACAACCAGGCTGATACCTGCTTGTCTGAGCTCTTTTCTTCCTCTTAATGAAGTTTGTCCTTTTTGACTCTGATTTTTTTTTTAAATATCTTGTCCTTTTCAAGGCTAAAAGGCAAACCAGCTGACCTTGTTGATGGCGGAGAGAAGACACTCCCATCACCTCCTGTAAAGGCCGTCAGTAAACACACCAATGATACACACACCAGTGATACACACACTTCCAGAAAGCCAGCAGTAACAGACAGCAGCGTCACTCCATCCCAACCCTATGAGATGAAGACATCAAGACTTCCCACATTACCAGAGGAAGAAACGCCTGACCTCAAGACTGGGGATGCTGTTCCGATAGTTAGAGAAGAGGCTGATGGGAAAGATGACACCACTGAGGTACTGATACAGATATGGGTTTAGACTTTGTGCTTTTTTCGATCTCAGACAAGCAAAACCAAACTCCTGTCTTCTCTCCCTTTTTATCCTCTCTCAGGACCTGGTGAATTCCAGTCAGTCGTTGCTACAGTGGTGTCAGGACATCACCAAAGGTTATCGGAGCGTAAAGGTCACCAACTTCAGCACTTCTTGGAGAAATGGACTGGGTTTCTGTGCCATCTTACATCACTTCCATCCTGAAAAGATGTAAGGAATACCACTTATAACAAATCAGTAAACATTTGTCCTGATAAGAATCAACAGCTTATAACCAAATTATTAATTTATATGTTGTTAAATATTCCTATTTTGCTCTTGTTTTTTCTGTTAGAGACTTTGACAAGTTGGAGCCTCATGATATCAAGCTCAACAATAAGAGGGTAAGGTCAAGGCTTGGTTTGAAAACGTGATTCTGTCACTGGTGTTGTCTGTAGTTTAGTTAGATAAGTATGCACAGATGTCGAAAATTCGTACATACTATACTATACACTCATGGCCAAAAGTTTTGAGAATGACACAAATGGATTGTTTGCTTAAATGTAATTTATTTGTCACTAAATTTATCTAAAACCTATATAATGCTCCTAATTGTTCTTCAGTGTACCCCAGAATTTTTTTTTTTTTTTGTGGGGGGCAATATTGGCAGCAAATTTTGCAAAAACAAAACTTATGTCGTTCTCAAAACTTTTGGCCATGAGTGTACAAGGGGGCTTCAAAAAGTTAATGGAAAAAGAACATAGCTTTGAAATGGTTTAAATTGCATGGCCCTCAGTTTTACACAGATAAGACTTAAAGGCTGTTATCAGTGCTTTGCAGAAGTGTATTGACATAGATGGAGCATAGATTGAAAAATAAATATAACTTAAACCGTTTTTTCCAACTGTCCTTTTTCCATGAACTTTTTGAAGCCCATCATAAATACATTACATTATGGTAAGGTTCCTTAGTTATCTTTATGATGTTGTTTCTGTCACTTTTTTCACAAATTTCCCCAACTAACATCAGGTGCATTTAGTTTTACAGTACACTAATTTATATGTTTATGCAGGAGGTGTGATAGAACCAAGCAAACTGTAATAAAATGAACATGTGTAATCTGATAGACATCAGTATTTACACGTTTATTAGATTGTACAAGTTGGTGTTTTTACCTCTGCACTGCTTGCACAAATGCTGTTAATTCTAGAGATCTGAGCTTTGAGGGGAATACACTGAGTGTGATGATCCATTGAAAATTTCATCTTTTAACTTCATTGTATATTAGAACTAATTTTTTTTGTCATTTATTGAAAGTCATCTGAATTTAGATCATTTATACTATAAATAAATAAAATGGTGGCATGATTTGCTGCTTATGGCCACATATTTACTTATGCCTGGTGTAAAATCTGATGTGCTGGAGAAATTGTGGTTTCAGTTTTGGAATAAATGTGCAAGTTTCAGGAGTAATCTGGTGTTTTTCTCCTTGTAGCTAAATCATTAGTGACTCTCCTGAGGTATCTGAAAGTATTGAAACACTCTGCTCTCCATTGTAGGCCAAACAGATTATATAGTGATTTTGTTTGTTGCATGTGTAACCCTGAGTGTTGACTTGGTTGTGTTTCTCTACCATTATCAGGCGTTTGACGGGTTCGAAGCGCTGGGCATCTCTCGTCTGCTGGAGCCATCCGACATGGTGCTTCTGTCCGTCCCCGACAGGCTCATCGTCATGACCTACCTCAGCCAAATCCGCTCGCACTTCACCAACCAGGAGCTGAGTGTTCTGCAGATTGAGCACAACAGCAGCCAGTCCAGCTACGGCCTGGCACACTCTGGACCTTCTCCAACTGATGCAGATGCTGCTGCTTTCTGCATGGCCAGGCTGAACGAAGGAGTCAGTCTGGAGGAAGGAGGAAGCAGCACGCTGGTCGTCCCACCACCAAGGGCCAAACGACTGGCTAAAGGTATTGAGCCCTTTCACACACTTACCTTTATTTCATCGTGAGTTGTTAATGCAGCCCTGCACATACTAAAGATTTTCACAACATCTGGTTTAAAGACTTTTTTTTAGCTTGAAAAAGCATCCAGTGTGTTAACTTTCATGAGGAGTGAGCAGGAATTAGAACAAAAACCAAATCAGACACAAGAAAATAAAAATAAAGAGTGAGGATATTTTAATTATCTTATGCTTTATTCATTCAGATTTCTAAGTTTATTGACTAGTGCTGAAGGCGTTATGGATTAAAATATTTACCTATTTAAGTTTACCTGTAAAACTTCAACTTGAAAAATGAAATATTTATATCAATCCAATGTTCTGTTGTTTTCAGGGGAGGAGTCAATAACGCCGGTCGCACCCCCAAGAGCCATTAACAAGACAGTCAAATTTGGACCGACTCAGGTAAATACTAACCAGCAACTTGCTTCAATTAATGAGAAATTTTATAATCAATGTTTGAATAAATTTAACTATGAAAATTTCATGGAGAAAAATGTCAGAGGGTGACTGAGAGTGAATGAATAATGGATCCATTGTACGCGCTTTGAGTATGCGTTAATAGAAAAGCGCTATATAAATGTAATCTATTATTATTATTATTATTATTATTATTTAGCCTTTGTCTGCTTTGTGATAAATGTGTAACTTCATGTTTTTTGCTTCACAGGATGAAGATACACTGACTAACTCTGCAACAAAAAGCACTAATAATACAGGTTGGTGTCCTGCATCTTCACTTCATCACTTCTCATGATTTGTTTACCATGTGATCTGACTCCTCTGTCTATGTGTGTGTGCAGAATCACAAGGTGCATCTGAGACCCAGCCTCCTAAAGTCGAAGAGGAGACAATGGTCAGTCATGTGCTTCCTACTTTACTTTTCTCTCTCCTCTACTTTTCTCTTATGTCTTTGACTCTTATGCTCAGATCGGATTTAATGAACATTTAAGCGAACTGACACGTCGTTTACTGTGGTGGGTGGACTGGTCTGAATTACACCTGCTATTCTCTTGTCATTCAATTCATGCTCAAGGAAATTCGACCCCTGATTGTGCATCATCTTCCTCTCATCTTGGCCTTTCTCTAACCTTTGACCTTCTTCTTGTACTTGTTTCCTGTTTGTCCTTTTCACCTCTCGACCTCCTTGTTCGAAGACCCCCCCTCTCTCTTTCTTTTGATTTCCTTTCCCCTTTTTTCCCTCTGTCTGTGGCCTCATGTCATTGTCTTGTGTGTGTTTTTACGCATGTATGTTATGTATGTGTTTGTGGGGTTTGTGGTCAGTGTCTACAGGACACCAGTCAGTATGTGGTGAGCGAATTGGCGGCGCTGGAGACGGAGCAGAAGCACATAGACAGTAGAGCCGCTGTGGTGGAGAGACGACTGCGGAGCCTCATGGAAACAGGTGAACCACGGTTGACAGATGTGTTAATCAGATCCACAATCAGAGGATGTGTGAGAGCAGAACAGTAGTGAGACGAGCTAAGCAACATCAACAGAAGCATCGCACAGATTCGCTTTCGGCCGAACACTAAAAAACCTCAAATCAAATAGATATTTCAGTTAATTTGGACCTGAAATATGCAAACTGTACATATGACGCTATGTCGAAAACCCTGAAATAGTGAACTGTCGTGTTTTTGTTTTTTTTTTTACACAGGAAGTGACCGTTGTGAAGAGGAGCGACTGATCCAAGAGTGGTTCACTTTGGTGAATAAGAAAAATGCTCTGATACGAAGACAGGACCATCTGGAACTACTGTAAAAGCTCTCACACACAAACAGTACACACTACTTTAACATATGCTATGCACTTATTTTTAATTACTTGATTATTGATTTATTGTGCAGGCAAGAAGAACAGGATCTGGAGAGAAGATTTGAGCTCCTGACCAGAGAACTACGGGTCATGATGGCCATTGAAGGTTCAAACACAATCCACTCTTCTTATTTCTTTACACTCACTCCAATTTCTTCCCCTAGTAAAAACAATACAGATAAGGCGCACAAATAAACACTTGATAAATGAACAAAGCAGACCTTTATTATCTGACTTTGTTTCATCCTCTATTCTGTCCCACTCTGCTTCAGACTGGCAGAAGTCGTCCACTCAGCAGCAGAGGGAACAGCTGCTTCTCCAAGAACTGGTCTCTTTGGTCAACCAGCGGGACGAAATCATCAGAGACATCGATAAAAAGGAGAGAGTGTAAGTGAATGTGTTTTGTGCAAGAGCCTGTTGTGATGAAAAACAAAAGGAATATACCAAAATTTGCCAAAAAAAACAACAACTCACCCCCTGAATCCTTCCATTGGATAGTTACAGCAGCGATTAATAGTTTTCAGTCGCATTAACTTCCTTAACTCTAACTGATGCAGTGAGTAGTTTCTCATATTTCAAACAACCATCAGTTTGTTAGAGAGCATAAAGATTAGACTGTGTTTCAATGGAAAAAGGTCATGTGGTCTGATGAGTCCAGACTGAACCTATTCCAGTGATGGACGCATCAGGATGAGAGGAGAAGTAGATGAAGTGATTACCCATCATGCCTAGTGCCTATAATACAGCCTGTGGGGGCAGTGTAATTATCTGGGGTTGGTTCATTTGGTTAGGTCCAAGTTCAGCAATGTTATATATCCAGAAAATTATAGAAATAAATGTTGTGACATTGTACGAGATTATTGAAATGATGCCGAAAATCTAAGCTAAAGACAGTCCAGCAAAATATTAGAATGTGGACTTCTTCTAACCAGGTGATAGTGACCTGAAAATCAAGTCAACAGTAGCATAATGTTTCATTCTTTATTATTAAATTACAAGCAGTTGGCCTATAGTTAATCATATGTCCACTAATGTGTGTTTGTGTGCAGGGCACTGGAGGAGGACGAGCGTCTGGAGCGTGGTCTGGAAATGAGGAGGAGGAAGTACAGCAACAAAGATAAATGTGTTCTTCAGTGAGAAGTGAACAACACTTCTCTGCCTTTTTAGTGCCTTTATTTTACCCAGAGAACTGGATGTAATATTTCTCTCAGCATAAAAGCCTCATCCCAGAGGCAATTAAGGAGCTTTTTCATTAAAAGTTTCATTTTTTGTCTGTCTTAAAATAGTATTTTGATCTATAGGCCTATTTTTATTTATTGAAATTGTGTGTCTGATTGTTGTGGTTTCATTGCATATAAATATATATATTTTTGTCTTTTTGTGTTTCGATGTATATTATTTCCTAGTCTGTTTAGTACTCAAACACCATTTTTTTCTTAAAGGTTCCTTAGTTATCTGTGAGATTAAGGCTAAAATGTGCCTTATATTTGGTTTGGAGTTTCTAGAGATCTCTTGCACACATCTGAAGTGCATTAAAGCAGAAAAAGATAGATTACTGTTGTTTATGATCTGCACACATTGAAAATGTTGCTTCTAGTGGTAGCCATCTTACATTTCAGAACAAGATCCACACATAAGAAAAATATGTCACTATGTGAAAACATCTCAAATATATATATATAAAAAAAGAATGTGACAAATCATGAGCTGGACTCAAACCACATCTTTATGAGTACCATGTTTTCAAGGTGACAACCCCCAATAATTATGACATTCTAGTAAAACCATTTCCATTTATTGCTGCAAAATATTTGATTGTAGCCCCTCAGTCACCATCCCGTGTGTGCATATAAAAGATATGCAAAATATTCACCTTAGATCCAAGGTGCCTTGAATGGATCACGTGTGTGGTTGTGACTTTTTTCACAGGATGAAACTGCCTCCCTATTTCTTTGTCATATGTGACTGTATGCGTGTGTTCTGCATGTAGGAGGTGTGTGAACAAAGTGGTTGCTTCATGTCATCACGTCTACTGAACACACATTACACTGTATAACTGATGTTGCTGTCTTTATTTATAGGGGGAATATAGGTTAATGGTGAAAGAAACTGATGTAAATGTGATAAAGAAAAATAAATGTTGGTTGGTTGCTTAAATTTGACCTGACTGGATTTTGCTTCTTTTATTAAAGTAACAAAAGAGCATAACCTATCATAAAGGCTTTTTTTTTCATATGCTTCTTCTTGCTGTTTCTGTTTCTGCCATTACATTTAGTACTGGATTACATCTCATGTAAGGGGATGTTAACTCCTTACTTCTTATAGTATGAATCAATCATGAAAGCAGTTTAAAAAAACATGAGCATCTAGTCTAAACTTAGTGATGAAAAATTATTTGAATTATCAAATGTAAAACTAAATGCATACTGCAGGATGCATTTTGTTTTATTGTAATGACTCAATAGGCTATATATACATTCATTCATAAAAACCCAGAGGGCCCATTAAAAATACTTGAAGCTGTTCTCGTTATATCCACACCACTCAGATAGTCTAACCATCTGGACGTAGTCTGGTACAAGGAGAATATTTTACATTCAGCTGGCTGGGCCGGACATCTTTGTTTTGTTTTGGAAACAGAAGCTCAATACAAAAAATAAGTAAATATGTTCCAGTGGACCAGGTGCATCTATGAACGTCACAGTAAGTTTGTGTCTGCAGGTAAGTTTTCAGCATTAGCTGCGACTTTATCCGGTTTAACCAACAATTAGGCAATTAACTATTCTTTAGACAGAATGTGGAATATGTCACCGTATACTACAGTTGATTATTTACTTACTTACGTACGTACTTATTTATTTATTTATTCATTTATTTGTTAGTTAAACAAACATCGTTCCATATGATTATTGAACGCTTGCCGTGGATTTATATGGTATTATATAACCGCTTTTAGCGCGGTGTAGCAGCTCCCTGGTGGTCTAGTGGTTAGGATTCGGCGCTCTCACCGCCGCGGCCCGGGTTCGATTCCCGGTCAGGGAACGATTATTTTAATGCTCTGTGATAAATGGTTTGTTGTGTAAATGTCTCCCTTTCGTTTGCACCCATAGTAAAAGCTCACAAAATATGAACACCCAACAGCTCATCATATGGCACTTAAAAGATTTCAATAACTGTTCTGCTGGCATGATCAACCAGCATGTTTGTGTGCACATCTATCAGTGCATCTTCCCACTACAGCATTAGTGCTAATCAGCTTGCTCTGCACTACATGTCTCCACCTTAATTAGACCTTCTAATCCTAACTGACACGTGAACCAGCACACCAAACCCTGATGGAGCACTGCTGCATTTACCTCTACTTCCTCCTCCATGCAAACCCTCAGCTCTGCCATGTTTGAACCTGAACATGGCGCTGTACACCAAGAGGACCATGCATCTTCAAAGTGTTGGGTGGGTGTGTTGAACTGCCTCCTGCTATCCTGTCTGTACGTTGGTAGTTTGTACATCTGGAGAAGCAGCTTACCCAGGTACATAACTCACTATATGTCCTGTCAGGGGACTGGGTAGACCTGCTACTGAACTGCTCTGCTTTATGTGTTTATGTGTGTAAAGGGACCATCCCAGTGTAATAAAGCGTCGTTGTGTCAGTGTATTGTTGGTCTCTGCCTTGTCACCGGGAGTAGTGAAGACATGGATGCACTGGTGTGATGTCAGGGTGAGTGCAAAATACTACAGACATATTGCCTGCAATAGTGCATGCATTACTCACACATGTAAATCACTGCTAACTGAATTAAACATGTCCTATTCAGATTACACGTAGGGAAAATAATGATAGATATGCCATAGAGAGGCACAAAAGCTATTTTACAAGGACTTTATGTTGCAATAAAATTAGTTCAAATAAAAATGTAAATTCATATCAGGGTTTATAGACTATATTTCGCAAAATTGTTTCCAGAGCAACTGTTGGGACATTTTAATTGCAATTTGGCAAAGAAATGAGCACCAAATAGGAAGTTTCTGTTTTATTTTGCAGATAGGCCTACTGGAAAACTGATTTTATGATTAGTAAAGCAGGCAGTGCTGAAATGTCCACAGGAGAGATCCAGGAATGCAAACAAAACCACACGACAGCTTAGATAACGATCAGTCTCAAGTCAAGCCAGAGAGCAACAGGTGATCTAATCATGACAAACCTTTGTACAGAGGTCAGAGGTCAGTGTTAGCCAAAAAGGACTGAAGATTTAAGTACTTTCTCAAGGATACTGAGGTCAAGTGAAGTGTACTCCCAGAGGGGATAGTCCTGCGACACTGTGTGAAGGCCAGTGTCCTCTTTTCCAAGGAATATTGACTTTAAAATCCACTGTGTGAATGTCATCTTCTGCCTTAAACCCATGGTGAAATGAACAAAGCCACTCTCTGCCTGTGCAGGTCGGTGTATCTGTTTGGGAGCTGATGGGAATTCGTTTGGATGGTCTGGTTCCTGCAGCCGTACTGCCACTGCTGCTAACAATGGTATGTCAGATGGTGTCTTTAAAGCCTGAACACTATGAGTTATAAAACCCTAATTTAACCCAACATATTGTTCCTGGTAGTTTTCAAAGTTCAACTGGACTGGTTTTGCTCTTTTGAACTTCAAAAACTACCAGAAAGAATGATGACCTGGACCAAAGAGAACTTACACAGACAGCTCCATCTTATCTTCGCTCATTAATCAACATCCATGACATCAGTCGTTCTCTTCTTTTCAACAGATTTATTATCTTGCTCATCCCCAAAGTCTGCACTATTTTTGGTCATTCTTCTTTTCGGTTTTCTGCTGCTTATGACTGGAATAATATCCAACATACACTAAAACTCAGGTCACTGATTCCACTCACTTCTTTTAAAAGTTTTGTGAGGGCAACAGTTCATGTTCCACCTGCTTTTAGTCGTTTTCATTTTATACATATCACTGTTATCAATGTGCTGCCTCTTAGCCAGGTCATCATTATAGATGTGAATTCTCCATTAACGTACCTGGTTAAATAAAAAGTTAAATAAAATATAAAAAGTCAGGTTAATAGTTCAATCTCTACAAACCTTTACTGGGTCATTATCTCACAGTAACAAATAATTATATATGATTTAGCAGTTTCTTTTTTAGGCTGATTTCATTGGTAAATATCCAAGTGCTAAAACTAAAAGCTTTATTATGAAATGAGATGTCATTTTAGTATTATAATATTCAGAGGTCTTACTCGGGCCCAGCTTTTGTTGTCTCTGATGTGATTGTTCCAAACTCAGATTTATCAGATTCAATCCCAGCAGGATAATCTGAAAGAGCAGTTTTTACACAGATTTGTACACAGTGAGTGTTCCATCTCTGAATGAAGTGTGATCGATCTGTGAAAAGAATATGCCGAAAGGAAATTAGCTGAAAATCAGATATAGATTTTGTTCTTTTTTGATTTTATATGGTATAGAGTAATAGAACTGCAAATGGATTATGGACTGAGACACACATTTCACTTGGAAAATTTCCCATTTTCAAATTTTTTTATCAAATCTTATGGTTTGAGAACAGATTAAATTAAATAAATTAACTTACATGATTTTTTCATGATAAGTTCATCTCACAGCAGTCATTTAAATTGTTTTACTAACCTACAAAACTATGCATTTAGTTCCATTAAAATGAATAAGGAGTGAAGATACTCAGAGCTGAGTAGTTTTGCAGCCTTCTTCCAGCATTATGTCGATTCTTCTACCCTCTTTAAAATGTTTTATTTACATAGCACTTAAATTGTCATGAACATTTGAGAGATTGTTTTCATTCCCAGCTTGATACCATGTGGCTTTACTATCTCCATAAAATATATTTTTCAGTAATATCCCAGTAGCAGGTCAAAAATACGTCATGCAGTATATGGAGATCCTCCTCTGTAATCTTTTAATACACTTCCCCTGGCTGTGGCTGCTGTAAACAGCTCATTTCCCTGTATACATCAGGTATTTTATCTCGGTCCACTGGTTCATTCTGTGATGGAAAACCCTAAAGGATTCACTGGGGAACTGCAGTCAGCAGTAGGTGAGTTAAACACTGCAGGCATTTGGCTGTAAAAACATAAAAATTACAACTGTTATATTACACAGACTGGTTGAGTTGAACATATGTGCCTGCATGGATTTGATGTGTATGTCATCATAAAGTCTTGACTTTATTTACCAGATGTCGAGTCGTGGAGGTTGTGTGTGGAAGATGCAGTGTGGCTCAGGAACCAGGTGGTGGCGCCACTGACAGAGGAGCTGGTGTTCAGAGGGGCCATGCTGCCCATGCTGGTGCCCTGCACAGGACCCACGGCCGCTATCTTCTCAGCCCCGCTGTTTTTTGGAGTCGGTAGGGCTGCATAGATTTACAACTGATATATACACCTCAAACCAAGATGCAATTTACAATATATATGTACTCAAAATGATATAAAATTACAAGTTAGCCCTCATTTTTTTATACTTTTGAACAAGTGAAGCCCTGCTCATCTCCATTTACTGTCATTCTAGCTCATTTCCATCATATCATAGAGCAACGACGTCTCCATAAAGACAGAATGAGTGTCCTCCTCATGGTGTCAGGTCAGTGGCTCACACACCTCCCCTTCATAAACCTACTGTGAAACTACAACACCAAAGCTTCAGATCAATCAAGTAACTGCATCCCATAACTATTGCTTTTTCCTACGTCACTCACTCATGCACTGAAATTAAATGTGGTTCTTGAAGCAGTTCCAGTCAGGAGTTTTGGAATCTTGGTTCCATCTAGTAAACTAGTCCGTTTCCACAGGTTTAGAGTGGAACCATTACTCCATCATGTTCCATTTTCTGTCTTGTTAATTGTTTGTTTGCCATTTGTTTATTATTCATTCTTGTGTTTAAGTGAAACCGGTCTGCCTACTCTTTCTGCGCTACTCAGTAGGCAATTAATCACCACCGAACACTGGCTTTAGTCAGCACTTTCTGCACATTCTTTTTCTACTGGGTTTTCAGATTTATACAGTGCTGTTGTTGTCCTCTCCATCCTTCCTTTCCAATCTGTAGAATGCAACACACCCTTAAAGAACCAAGCCTCCTATTTATTTAAGAAGGGGAACACTCTGACAGTATCAAGAATGTTTGTTATCATTATGGGCACATAATGAAATTTTTTTAAAGGGAGTTCTTGGCTAGATAAAAAAAATAAAAATAAAAACACTAAAGAATATGTTTATCCAGACTATGTGCATTATATATAGAAAAGAAATGTAAATCACAGTATATACAGTTGGAATGCAATATTGTGTGCAAATAAGATAGCAAATGAATGACAGAGAATGAATAAATGAACCCTGGATGATGAAATGTTAGATATGAGTTTTCCAAATTACATCAGTGACTCTGTATAAATGCCTACATGCAATGAATTTACTGATGAATGTAAAGTCCTGGCGTAGTGGTCAGAACTGTCGTGTCACAGCAAAAGGGTGTTTGTGTGTTCTCCTCAGGTCTTCATGGGTTTTCTGTGTGTACACTGACTTCCTCCCACCGTCCAAAGACATACACTTAATAGGTTAATTTGTCACCCTCCATCGCCCGTAGGTGTGAATGTGAGAGTGAATGTTTTTATAGTCTGACCTGGCGACCCATTGGTAGCTAGGGTGACCAGATCCTGACTCACTAGATGACGGACATACTTCATATATTTTATTTAAATGAAAGTTTGCGCACATAAGAAAACACAGTGGCAGGAAGCATTCATGCCGACTGTTAATAACAATGTGGGACAGCATTTCAATTCGCGGTTCGTGTAAAAAAATTATAAAAATGCGGGACCGTCCCGCACAAAGAGGGACATCTGGTCACCCTATTGGTAGCAGGGATAGGCTCTGGCACCTCCACAACCTTCACGAGGACTAAGCGGTTCAGAAAATGGATGTAAGGATGTGAAAATCTTTCTTCTTTGTGCTGTTGTTTTATAGGGATGCAGTTCTTATATACCACTGTGTTTGGTGCCTATACTGCCTTCATATTCATGAGAACTGGTAAGGTTCAGAATGGACAGCGCTCTAACATACCAACGCCTATAACTCATGCTCATTAACTCGCTCTCCTTTTAAAGGTCACGTTGTAGGTCCAGTTTTGTGCCACTCATTCTGCAACAGCCAGGGTTTGCCTGACATCAGCTCTGCCCTCAAACACCCTCAGCGTCCTGCTCTGCTCTTCTCTTACCTCATGGGACTGCTGTTGTTTTTGGTGCTGCTCTTCCCATTGACAGACGGCTTTTTCTACGGTGTTGTTCCCATCTGCAGTCTGGCTCCACCTCCAGTGTCTGCATGCTAAATTAGATTAAGCGTATTCCTGCTCTTACGACTCCTTTTTGTAACTCTGAAGTTAATTTTAAAGCAAAAGTTTAAGTATTTTTATAGTGTCTGTGTTTCTGCTTTTATGCGTGTGGGTGTGTGCACATGAGAAGGGAACGATTCGAGCAGTTCAGACATTTCCTGCATGGTTGAAAATATTTCCTACTGTATTGAAACTCAACACCAGTACAACTTTCCCTGGCGAAGAGAGAAAAAAGAGAGAAGTGTACTTGAGAGTGAGAGGCAGAGAAAAACAGATCAACTGTGAAAGTGAATGAGTGAAAGGGGAGGACAGGAAAGGAGACAGGCATTGGCAAACAAAGAGTCATACGAAATGTAGACACAAAGGCCACCGAACAACAGAGGGTGAAGACAAGAGAGCTGTGCAAAATCTAATAAGATGAATAAGGTTATAAAGGCAGACTTGAGGAGAAAATTGTGAAAGAGGCAAGAAACAAGAATGATTTTAGCCAGCTGTAACAAGAGGACTGCCAGGAGACATGAAGAAAAAAGAAGACAAAAATATGAAAATAAAGAATAAAGAAGAGAAAAGGAAATATGGAGGAGAAAGGGGGGGGGGTGAAGGAACAGTTAGTGTATCCCCTGAGAATTTGAGAATGTGGAGAGGAGGCGAGGAGAGGAGAGGAGAGGAGAGGAGAGGAGAGGAGAGGAGAGCAG
>JAPQRQ010000007.1:22187427-22197826 GCA_037367365.1 Apogon talboti
GTCCAACCAGGAGGAGACCCCAGGACAGGATGGGTGGATGGATGGGTGGATGGGTGGATGGATGGGTGGATGGATGGATGTTAAGACAGACAAGTACAGAATAAAAGATCAGAAGATTGTTTAAATCACCTACAATACAGATAGAGGCACAAGTTATCTTCATTCAATTCCACAAGGAAATTAAGTTTTCCATTAGTTCAGGAAAATAGGACAAAAACAAATGAAGCTAAAATTAAAACAGAATTAATCAGTCGTCAACAATTTCAATAGTTTTTTGCATTTTATTCTCTTTGGCTGCGAGTTTATCAGACTTTTTGTGAAAAGCTGTAACACTTCTACTCATAGTCCCATCCTTTGCTACAAGAAATGTGGCTCTCCATTATAGAGTAACAATGATTTATCAGTCAGCCAATCAGTTTTTATCACTATGTATTGGATTAATCAACAACTCTTATATAATAAATCATCAGCTGTTGTATTTTGTTGGGGAAAAAAGTCCAAGTTCTCCAACTCCATCATTCTGAATATGAATATATTCTAGTTTCTTTCCTCCTCTGGGACATTAAATTCAATATGTTTTGTTTGTGGATCTAGTGATTCATTTGAAGGTTTTGTCTTGGGCTCTAACAAAACACCGTTTTCTGTCATTTTATGCTCCAAACGACTGAATGATGGAGAAAATAATGGAAGTAACGTGCTTCAGTCTTCCTCTTTTTCTTTTCAGTCCAGACTGTTCCTGGTTTGCCGAGAGTGAGCTTTGGATTTGGAGCATTTCTAAACTTTATTCATTCATTTAAATGTTGACACTGATTCAAAGCAATGATAAAGTCATTTTCATGAGCTGATAATCTTGCTGAGGCACATACCTTTCTGCGCATGAATAACACATGCTTTATCTGCTTTTTTATGGTTTTGGAACAGATTAAAACACTGACTAAATCTGTTTTCCAGGTGAAAGATAAAAAAAAAACTGCTCTGAGTGATGTGACAGCACTTTTTTCAGGGTTTTTATTGAGGGTAATGGAAATATCTCCTGCTTTCAGCTCCAAAATCTATGTATATGCTTTTTAGTGTAAAATAAACAAAAATACTGATAGATTTAGTGGGTGATACAGTAGATTCACTGTAATCCAAGAGAATATAGTTCATACTGTTTTACTAAGTAAATATTAAAATACTGCCAAACTATTTATGTCCTGATGCAGTGACCCTGGTGTCAATTCTCATATATCTTTAACAAGAAACAACAATATGTTCTATAAATAGAGGGGAATAAACCTCAAGTGTTCCTAGAATATATAGCTTTATTCATAGATGTCATGTAAATAACGCATGAACTGAAATTATATCCCTTGATGATTATGTCTGGATGAAACACCAGATATAAAAGGCTGAAAAAAGGGTGAAAAATGGGCAAAGAAATAAAAGAGAAATACCACTGACTGATCTCCTCCAGAAAACCATGAACAACAGCTTCTGTGCCAAGACATTTTTATCAAACACTGTGGCAACAGGCTTTTCTGTGGCTCTGAAGACGGCGTGTCCTCTTCCTCTGAATGCTTTCTCCTCTTAAGAATCAGGTCATATCCATTAACACCAGTAAAACCCTCATTTTAGACCATAACTAATAATTCAGATTGAACATGAATGTAAATATCAGAGGTGACGTATGGATGTGTCTGTTTTTTTCTTTCCTTACATTTTCCCAAAGAGGCTTGTTAGTTTTAATGCATTTAAGGGAAATTATTGATTATATTCATTTACATTTGCAAAACACACATCAAATACAGTGGTAGCCAAAATTATTAGAACACTTGGCATATTTTTAACATATTTAAGAGGTTTCATTTGTGTGTTTTTTTTAAATTACCCATTAAAATACCCATAAAACAAATGAACTATCTACAAAGTCATCATTGTGCACTGTAAACCATAGAACAGAGCCATCATAGGGAGATTTAGGTCATTTTCTCACAAAGAAAACAAGCTGTCAATGTCACACAGTCATGTTCATTGTCATCATTGTCGGATGTGATGGTGGTTAAAGTGATCTGCTGCTGATGGAGAGTCTTAACACACAGCTGTGATTCTGTTGAATGTACGAGGACCAACCTGCTCATTAAGGAAATATCAAAGATAAAAGTGTATTAAAGTAGTATGAGACACTTCCTCTGATATTTCTTATGCTGACATCTGCATGTTTCATGTACATTGTGAAAATAAATTATGTTCTGGAGGCATGTTCTGGTTGCTCTAATTATTTTGGCCACCACTGTGGGTAAAAACTAAAATATCATAGAATATGTAATAGACTGTGAAAGGAGACTGGAAACAGGTTGGACTTTGCAATGAAATTGATGTTCATGTTTATTATGTATGATATTGTTCAAAGGTTTTGGCAGTGACATTAATAAGACATTGAAGAGGTACATTGAAGAACAAGAGTAAACATTTAATGAGTTTCGAAGACTTTTATTGTCAAATTAGTGATTTATTTGACAACTGCCAGAGTCAGACTGTGTCATTACTAAAAATTTTAATTATGACTGCAGTTACTTTATTTTATCTGAAGTGGAACTGGTCTAATAATCATCATTTTATATTGATATGACATGACATTCAGTTCACTTTGCAAACAATCATTAGAAGTGTCTTTCAAAGTTATTCTGCCTTATTTTTATACATTATTTTATACGTTTACATCAGAATTTGACTCTTTTCATTTTTACTTGCATAAGAAAGTGAACCAGTATGTATGTGTCTTTTTGTAATTTAACTTTATTTCTTTTCAGTTTGAGAGAGAGACAGAAAATAATAAATTATCATGACAGGACTAGCAACCCAGCAAAAAAACATAAAAAAAAATCACAAGGGTCAATACTGATAGTAATGCTATTAATAAAAAAGTCAAGAGCATAAAAAAAGAATAGTTCATCCAGTTCATATCATTTAGGTGTTTTTTTCCCCACAAATCTATTAGAATAAAGGTAAAATCTACAAAGTAAACAACTACGGTACAATTATACCTGAAAGTCAAGAAAATGTTAATGTCTATAAGTGTATATAAGTAGATACCTATATTTTAATGTATAGAGGTCTATATAGTTTTACTTATTTTGCTTTTTGTGCATATTATTACACTTTATTTTTATTTTTTTACCAGTTTTTCTATGTCGGCAAAGAAATCCTTGTATGTGTTAACGTACTTGGTGAATAGTTCTGATTCTGATACATGTGCATTAATTGAAGAGGAAAAAAATTTAAAGTAATGTTCAGTATCTGTTAGTTTATTGTCTATTCTAGTGTCTTCATATCTTTTCTTGTGTTTTATCTTCTCCTCTTTCATCCACTGTTTCTGTCTCATTTTGACATTTCCTCAGATTTTTTTTTAATCTATTTCTATAAGTATTTGTCCTTGTACTTGTAAACACTGGGCCCTTTCTCCTCCTCTGGTTCCTCGTCTCTGTCTTTACTCTCTGTTGTTCATATCCTCTGATGCCTGTTTGCCTTCTTTTCCACAGGCGTTTAATCCTTAGGCAGGTAAAGCTCGACTTTACCGTATTATTACAGCGTCTCTCCCAGACATGACTCACTATTAAATATTGTGTTGACTTCTCCTCACAGCTGTTGTGACTCCAAACAAGCCTCTGGGTTGTCAACATATATGCTGTGTTTTGTGAAAATATGACGTGAGGCGGCGTGTTGATGAAAAATGTAATGGTGTGTCCTCAGGGTTGGTTTCCAGTTCGCTGTGGGATGTTCACGGACTGGTGGCGCGTTGAGGCTGAAGGAGCATGGTGAAACACCAACCCTTACAGGTCTATGAGAAGCAGATCTTCGTGTCCTTCGTCACTGGGATCTATGGTTGCCGCTGGAAACGCTACCAGCGTTGCCAAGACGACAGCTCGAGGGTAAGAGCAGATCCCGTCATAATAATAACTCAACAAAATAGTAAACAATGAAGATGTCATTTTATTATATTATGGTCTGTAGATGAAATTCAAGTGATTTTAGTAAAATTATGAAATGTTTAATGTGTTTATTCCTCCATAAATATGTACATTTATGGTGATGCTGCTCTGTATTATGATATTTCTATACTGATCCATGTGTAAATAAGTCTGTCTTCATCTCATTTCTAGAGCAAAACTATTGAATATTTTTCTCACCAAACTTTCTACAGAGTGGTATCATCATGCTCTTTGTCATTATTTTGTTACTTGGAGCAGAACCACAAACAGATTCAGTACATTTTACATATGAATAAGTCTATTTCAAATCACCAGAGGCTTCAGATCATCTCCAGTGCTTCATACTCTCAGATTATAATACTATTAGTCCTTGTAAACTCTAAAGAAAATCTCAGCCTCACATCTTCATTAGTCATTGAGATATCAGGTGTAATGTGGATTTTACTGTAAGTAAAGTGAAAAAGTCAAATAACTTCCACAAGTCATTTTTTCTTAAATAATCTTACAAGATACATTTTCAGACATTGTTAGGAGTTAAAAATTACAAGATGTTTTAACCTGTTCAAAAGAAGATCTCCAGTTACATGTTTGTGAAATTATAGCTTAAACTGAAAACTGTGTTTAAGTATTTCTTTAAAATGAATAACATTTTCTGGTTTATGAAGCATTAAACATTAAAAAAAACATTTCAGACCTTTGTTTATTTTTAATCCACATTGCTCATGTATGACAAAGTCATACCGCAAAGACTAATAATTAAAGATTAAAGGGCTACTAACATTATTTTTCTGAAATTTCTCTGAAATCTGGTCATTTGAGCTACTCAACTCCTGTGGTGTCAATCAAACTAAGATAACCTCGTGAACAAGTTCTACTTTATGATTTTTGTGGGTCCAGACCCTTTCTTAGCTCGTGTCTTATGTTCTTTGAGTCCTTTGTGCATCATTTCAAGAGAAGTAAGAGTAAAATCCACAGCACATCAGTCTTCAGCTGAAATAAACACTCAATAATACGAGGTTAAACAGCATATGTAGCTATGTGAATCAGAGCCAAAAGGTAAATCGTATATTCATCTGTAAAGAATATTAAGAAAAGAGACTGATGTGAATAATTTTCCACAAATCACACAGATTACCTGGAATTATTTTACTCAGGTAAATAAATTCCTGGTAATAAAAGATCCTGGGAATGTTGCTGGAAAAGGGGCTTGAGGTTATTGAAAACTTATGGGATGTTTTGCAACCTAATTTTGTTAGACATCACTTACATGGTCATCTTCCAAACACCAAATGAGAAAATATGTTTATATAGAAGGGCTGTCAGTTCCTCCAGTGGAGATACTGAAGATGCTCTGGTTCCTCTGACTCTGGAAGCTGGTTTGTTGGTTGCTTCTATTCAAAATGACTCTTAATCTATTTCCAAATTTATCTCCACTCCATTGAAGAGTTATTTCAGAGTGAATTCTGTGTCCAAACAGTACAAACAGAAGCAGATTTTGAGTCTGAACATTCCCGCTGAGGCTGCACTAAAAACCTGATGCAGGAAAAAAATGAATGATTTTCTTTTTTTTGTGGTTGTGGAGGCACAGAAATAGGTCAAGCTTTGTCAACGGCAACATGTACTGTAACTGAGACCAGAAAACCAGAGCACAGCAAGACAATGACTGTGATTTTCCCTTTATTTATTTATTTAGACTATATTTAACCAAGGAGTCCCGTGAGAATAAAATCTGCTGACCAAGATGACACAATACGAAAATACGATGTTAAAATAGAGATGATGGCGGATACATGAGACAAAACTCAACTAAGAAAAAACATTTACATGGAATTGGTAGGGTTAGGCATTTATTATAGTGTATTCTGAAGGTTATTCCAAGAGCAGGAAGTAAAATAGGAGAAGGCTAGAGGAACTAAACTATAGAATAGAATAGACAGGAATAAATACCAATTTAAAATAGATAAATACCTGGAATATAATCCAAAGTATAAATATATAGAACAGGGGTGTCAAACATAAGGCCTGTGGACCAGGATGAATTTACAAAAATGCTAAATTTGTGCAAAGTGCAAAAATTATACAGAACATTGTATATTAAATAATATATTTTTCAGTGTTATATGCCTGTTACCAAATGTTTTGTGTATTTGTATATCCACTGTGATCTGTAAATTGTGTGTAAATGATCAGCTGATGTATAACCTTGTTAAAATTCAGTTATTTTACCTAAGAAAATTCAGGTTGTTCATGGATGTTTAGGTTTTTCACATTTTCGTAATGTAATTTTGCTTTTTTTAACACTAAAACAAAGAGGAAAATTTGGAGGTCTTATTATTCATAGGACATTATGTTATTATTTCACTGGTCTGGTCTGTTTCAGATCATATTGGGCTGAATGTGGCCCCTGGACTAAAATGAATTTGACAGCCCTGATATAGAATAAAAAAATCTGAAGTATAAATAAACCAAGTGCAGTAAAAAGTAACAAAGTACATGACTTGATCTTATTGCACTGTAGATGCTTTTATTCAGTTTTTCTAATATAAATAACATCATTAATTTCTTATTCTTCGGACTTTACACATTTTCTTTGCATGAGTTTATTATAATCAATGATGTTCAAGGTGAGATGTGAACTTCATAACTGAACTTATATCTATAATGAAGTCATAAAGCCCTCCTTCACTGAAATATTGAGCAGTTTTATTGAGTTTCAGTTTGCTGTTTTTAATCCCAGATACTGGAGGGTCTTCTCAAAGAGGCTGTCGTTTCTGGGAAAAACACTCCCCAGACTAAAGTCCATCCCAGAATAGTTCAGTGTGTGGTTGTATAGGGCAGAACCAGACTCCAGCTGTGTTGGAAACCCAGTGGGCACAAAGACCCCCGTTAAAAAAAAGGCGATTCACAGGGAGAAAAACGGCGCTACAGCTGCCTCGCTGACATTAATGAAGCATCTCGCCATCGGACACGACTTAGGGAGGCTTTCATTGGCTGAAACGCCGTCTGTGTCCACACAGAGATGAAAAGAAGCCGGTATTTTGATCATCAATTTCACCATCAGAGACTCTTTGTTTCTCATTCATCGTTCACTGTCAGACTTAATGAGTCAAACTAACAGACATTAGTGTTATTAGTATTAAACCATAGAAATAATAGTAATAATATAAAATAAAATATAATAATAAAAATAATATAATAATAAAATAAATTACACATATGTGTATAGTCAGGGTTAACCTATGTTTTATTAGAGCTAATGCTAATACAGATGATTAGCAATCTGAGACTGAAAACAGTAGAAGTGATGTAATAGAAGTGATCTGTGGAATTACACATCCAGCCGTCGGTGTGGGACTGTTTTCACTGTTTGGTGCTGGAGATTAATCCACAACGTGACTTTGGCTCAGTGCCTCATAACGGCTGCCATTCACCCAACCTCAAATTAACCTAAAACCCATTCAAATAAGCCCGTGTACGTTCACATCAGCACATGTTCTTACACACACGTTCACTTCTGCTCATCTCTTGGCTAAAAGGGAAGGGTTTGAGTCTCTCCGTGTTTTCTCTTTCCACATGTACATTTACTTAGGTGTGTCTTGCGTAATCTGCTGGAAATGGTGAGTCCAGGTGCTTTGTAAAGCTGATCAGCAGGACATGTTGAGTGGCCGATCATACTCTGCAGGTTCCTTCACATGGTATTAACGTCTAATCCTGTTAACTACTGAAGGGAAGAGTCCTTGAGTGCTCTCCTCTGCACCTTTACCCTAATACTTAACACTAAACCCACTCTTTACTTGTGTTTGTGTACAGTTTTACTCTCATTATGGAGCTTGTTCTGGTTTGAATGGAGCTGATGGTTGGTTTGGTGTTTACCTGGTTTTTGTTCACAGTCTTATTGCTGTTGTCATTTATAGAGTTCAATGCTCTAGAAATAAACATCATTTTCCTTAGTTTTCTTCTTATTTTTCATCTTCTTCATTTTCTTAATTGTTTTTCTTCTCAATATTCTTCATTTTCTTTTTTTCTCTTAATTTCCTTCTTATTTTTTATTCAATTTATATTATCATTTTCTTGTTCATCATCATTGTTCTATTGTTTTCTTCTCAATATTTTACATTTTCTCTTTTTGTTTTCCTCTTCCTTCTTCCTTTTCTTCTTTGTTTTCTTATTATTTTTAATTTTGTTCTTTGTTTTCTTCTTGGTCATTTTTTTTCCTCTTAATTTTTTTCTTTTTATCTTCTTCTTCTTCTTTTTATTATTATTATTTTTTATTATTATTAATGTTGATCCCATTAGTTACACCATTGCTATTCTTTCTGTGATCAACAACTTTGTCATGATACATAACCACTACATCATTACACCTTTTTAAAGTAAATAAAACAATGACATTACAACCCAAAAGACCTAAATATTGTAGTTATCAAAATTTCCAGGATTTATGGAGATCTAAACAGCTGACTCATTTCTGGGCAAGTTTAGTCATTATTTAATCATATATTAATTTTATATTCCTATTCCTATTCATTCCTATAAATTACCAGCTGTGATTTTTCATGTCTTTGCCTCTGTGCATTATGTGTCATATAATAGCAGTTCGCATTTATGCTTAAATTCCTAAATCATATTTCCAAACCTGAAAAATTACATATCGTCAGTTCTACTTCAATATGAAATCCATCATCGTCCTTATCAAAGCAATAACTGTATTATTTCTGTCTGATTCTATTCAAGTTTCTTTCAGGGCAGTAGTTTTTGTTTTTCAACTGAACTGACATGTTTATTTTATTTTATTTATTTATTTTATTTTTTTGAAGGTGTGTCCATTTGTCGTTTCCCATTATGTATAAATCTGAATGAATCTGATGTTGTGTTTTTTCCACAGTGGGAGTGTACATGGTTCGTCATCCTGTGCAGTTCATTCTTCCTCCTTCTCTTCTGGGCCTATTTCTGGTTGGTGGCACAAAATGACTTCAATGAGTTCAACTGGTGAGTCGTCACATCGTTTATGAACTAGTAATGTCAGCACAGTCCTGTGTAAAAATGCAACATTAGGTTTGTTGGTTCAGTAAAGTTCGAATGACCACACGAATGCATTTGTCAGTCTCTGTATTAAGATCCAAGCTGGTTATATGTGAAGTATGTACAGCAGGAAAAACAAAAGTTTCAGGGAGAAAAACAGCTTTTATAAACCATACTGCATTATTGAATTTTCTGATGTTTTATATTAGCAACAAATTGAACAAAAATAAACAAAATGAGCCACAAATTGAACAAAAATGAGTGAAATAATTAACAAAATGGATAAAATAATCAACAGAATCAGTAAAAATGACCAAAATAATCAATGAAATGAACATAATAATCGATAAAAATGAACAAAATGCTCAACAAATTGAGCAAAAATGAATTTATAATCATGTTTCATTCCACACATGTCAGGTGTTTCTAATTGTTTGTGCTGCTTCTTGTCATGGGGTCAGAGGTCACACTAAATAGTGGCTTTAACCTTTACAACACATTTAGTTCTGGTTTTTTTTGTGCCTTTTAAGGCTGTGTACATATTTCCTGTTTTTTCTTGTTTTATCTGAAGAAAAGAGAATGAGAAATAAATATTTCTTCTAAACCTTGAAACAACAAAAATAAAGATGGAATATGATTTTTACACAGCAGCGTACATACGATCATATAAATCAGTCTTATTTTAATCTATACCTCTGTAAAATGTCTCACCTAGCCTATGTGTTTTCTTTTCAGGTCTGTTTACAATCGAACCGGTGAATGGAGGGATGAGACGATCCCCATCCTGGCATCCACCACCGTGGGGTTCAGCTACATCACCTTCTTAATGGTAACACGGTTATAAAACCCTCCAAACATACACATTATTACCTCATGTCCAGCTCAGTCTGGTCTCACTGTGACTCTTTTTTCCAGATTTTAGCACTTTTCCACATATCTCTGGGGCAGCAGCTGAATCTCTTCTGGGTTCACAAGGTGCAGTGAATTCAACACAACCTGCTGCCGTTCATTTCACTCTGTTGCATGTGATTTTTTGGGTGTAATGTTGTGTGTTTCCTCTTGGTAGATCGGAGTTTTGGCCACGTTGCTCACCACTATCTCCGGTGTGGTGTCTGTAGACGATATTTGGGCAGATGAGTGGGACATCGTCCTGGTGTCGCTGCAGGTTCGTCACAGTCTGTCACATTTAGAGAATATGAGGAAATTTAATGCAAAAATTCATTTGGACTCAATATAGAAGTTACAGGATGTTGGTGTTATGGTTGATGTGACTTCGTGTCATGTGTCATGAAATTGTTGGCTATTTGAGCACTCACAGGTTTGGATAAAGAGCCTAGGAACTATTAAACATAAATAATAAACTGTATAACTATGTAATTTGAATTCTGCGCCCCCCCCAGAACACC
>JAPQRQ010000007.1:22207647-22228681 GCA_037367365.1 Apogon talboti
TTTTGACTGCTGAGTATTTGTAGTAATAATAATAATAATAATAATAATAATAATAATAATAATAATAATAATAATAATAATAATAATAAAGTTTTTATATAGCAATTTATTTATATAGCACTTTTTACAATGCTTTGTACATGTATCAATCATCAGTGTCTTCTAAATGTTTCCATTGTTCTCATCCACGCTACAGGGACGTATTTCCATCACTTGTGTTTTCTCTGTTCCTCAGGGAGTATCTGGCCAACAACGTGAGCGTGACCGTGTACCCGGTGAACGAGCCCTGGCTCTACTCCATCCTCTGGTGTAGCGGGGTGCCTTCCGTGTCCTCCGACGCCCCCCAAGTCCTCCGAAAGGTGCCTTACCCCATCTGGCTCATGGTAAACAGCCCCCACTCGCTCATCTGGCAACGCAAACACACACACACACACACACACACGCACACACACCTACCTACACACACACGCACACACGCACACATATACACACACATTCAGATCCGACAAGGTCACGCAGCGAGACGGGAGGACAGAGACTGACGATGGCCCAGCAAGACTTGAGGGCAAGGACGTGGAGAAATGTGAGGCAGCTCAGCGTGGCGTCAGGGAACAACAGGACCCTGGGAAAGAGTCCGAGACGAGCAGCAGGTTTAGACAAGGGCACTGACGAAGCAAAGGCAGCTGTCCAGTACTCACACATGGACAATAATACTACACACAACCTCTGTTACTGGATTTAAGAGGATTCTTCATGTATCTGTACTTGTTCTGATGACTTTTCACAGTATTATTTAAGATCATGTGACGTTCAGTCAACTTTACACAGAAACATCCAGTAGATCTTTTATTGTTCAGAGTATTTTTATACTTAGTACATATTTTGCTTCCACCAGAGTATTTTCTTAAAACCAGTATCTGTTCTTCTACGTAAGTGTTGATTGTGGAGTCTTTAACCTCCTTTCTCAGAGCCAGTATCGATGGCGCCCTCCGCTGGTGTTTTCTGGAACTGACTCCTCTGTTTCCTCTCGCCTCACAGAGCCAGAACGCTTACGACTTCATCTGGATCACATCTGATCTGGTCTCCCTCGCCATCGTCATAGTGATTTTCTCTTTTCAGAAGTAAGTGGAGTTTACACTGGAGGTACATCAGCTCAGAGTTAAGGTCACAGAGTCAAATCAAACACAGAAGTATATTCAGGTCTAGATTTATAATACAGCAATGAATCACTTTGTTTGCAATATTACTAAAGCATAATTATCTACCTCTGCAAAGGCATGGAAACAGTAGTAAAGTTAGTAAATCTGTTTATTTTAACTTCTCTTTTTACTGCAATTACAATTTTCATGAATTTGTTTTTTTTTTTTTATAAGGCTGAGCAAACTTTGTATTAATAAAAACTTTCATTACATCTGATGAAAATGAAAATATTTCTGTCTTTTACAGTTACAGATGAACTTTATTGATCCCCAGGGAAAAGTCCAGTTTTTTTAATCGGCTCAGTATAATTTAAATAAAATAAAATAAAGAATGAATCACTATATCATTATACCTCTCAGTTCTGTATCTTATTGAGGTCCAATGCCACTGGTCCTCTCCTCCTCCTCGGGTTTGTCAAAATGAGATTTTTGAAGTACTGGCTGTAGAATTTACCGTAAATCTGCGATACAAAAAAAAAAATAGTGATTTGCTGTAAACCTGCTTTTCTTGGGGTTTTTTTGTGACCAGAATGCACTTGGCTTTGACCTCGTCTCGTCTCACTGCTGCTACACCGACACTGTTTCATCCTGCATCCTTCTAAACGTGTCCATTTTTCTCGCCCACGCCTCCTTCTCTTTTCTGTTTTCTTTTTGTCCTGTGCTCTGCCTGATGTGCATGTAACCTTCCTCCGCCGCCCGCCGGCATCTGTCAGCTATCATATGATCAGGTAAACGCTGCCTCGGCCTTTGTTTCCGCCTCCTTGTGCTTTTTTTCTGTCTCACACCTCCCCGAGGCAGAGTCTTTACATTTTCCCCCTCATATTTGCTTCCTATTTATCAGTGTTTGCCGTGTGGCATCACAAAGCAGATCTACAGCTGAAACAAATGACTTATTTTTTTTGGCTTGTAACAGGTGGAGGATGAGCGAGATCCAGAACTACAACCCGGAGCAGATAATGCTGAGCGCTGTGGTTCCTCGGCCCAGTCGAGACGTCAACACCATGAAGGAGAAACTCATTTTCTCAGGTGAAAGTCCAGTTTAAAGGTGTTCTATGTAGTTGTGATGTTCCAAACCCTAACCAACAGGGGTCAGTCTGGTACCAGAACACACTTAGGACCAAAACCACCAACGAATTAATGCTATGTATCCACAGACTGTATCAATCACTGAATAAAGTATAAAGCTCATTGTGTATGGTATCAACAAGTTTTCTTGTCTTTTCTTCAAATTAAATCTCAAAGACACTTATTTTAACCATCACATGCTGCATCAGCTGATAGTTTACATTATAGCTCTGTTATCTTAGCTCTGTTTTTAGACAGAAAACAGCCACAGTAAAACCACCAATCAATCACCTGTTTTCTGTATGGTTTTAGTGTCAATAGCTGCAAGAAAGATCTGTTTGAACTCAAAGTCAGAACTGTCACAGTTTAGTCTGAACCGTAAATTACCAGAAACTTAGTAAAGATTATAGCATCACATAATAACTTTATACCTTCATAAGCCTCAGAATCAAACTCACCCGTGTAGAAAAAATGCTGTCATTTCAGTATCAAACTCCAGTCTTTTCATTTTGAGCTGTTATCATTTCTTTTCTTTGACTATAAAAGTTGTTTCTTGGTGGTTCTCATTCCATCTGTTCACTTTCTGATGCTTTGGTCAAAGGCCCCATGGTGTTAGTTTTTGTCACCATGGGAGACCGGCAGAGTGACTCACTACTCCCTCTAGTGGTCACATAAATACCCCGGCCTGTTGATGTAAATACATTCTTGTCATATCTGTACAATCCAATACATTGGCATCTTTGGCAGAACTTCACAGCTCTTTATTCCAAACAGTCTGATGATGATTTTAGGTCTTTTTTTTAATATTTGACAGGAGAAATACTACATATAGACCCTTCAAAGTACATATATTTACTTTTTCCTTCCCTGTGGATTTTTAAGATTCTACCACACGGGGGCGCCAAAGTCATTTTAGAATTTAACACATAGTTGACTAATGTACATAATGTTTTTGTATTAATATTTTCCCGAGATAATACTTATCTGTATATATGAATATGTATTTCTTGAATATTCTATTTATTCTTGGTACGGTACAGTATAAAATAAATGAAATTTTGCAGAATCCTGTTTTAAATGAGATACTAATGGTTCAGTGTGTAATCTATAGTGACATCTGTACTGTCATTTTACTGGATATCAACTGTGGTCCACATTCAGACGTAGTAGGAGATGGTATAAAGGAGAGAATATGTTCTGAATTGCTGTAAAAACATGGTGGAAACACAACAAACCATATTTTCAGGTGATTAAATGCTAATAAAAATCTATTTATGAACATTATTTTTCATTTCTGTGATTAGATTGTAAATCTTACACACTGTTGAAATTTATTAATACCATAAACAGCTTTAATACAGAAAAGCCGCAGCTGAACAAATAAACTGTGTTGTATTCTGAGACTCTTTGATAATAATAAAAAAAAAAAAAAAAAAAACAGCTGTGAGTTTGAAACTCTAATAACACTGCAAAACTAATTATAATTTGTGTCTTTTTCAGAAATAAATAATGGACTTGGCAGTTCAGAGGAGATTTCTCTTTACCCTGAAAATGGTTATGCCAGGTATTCCCACGCAGACTTCAGCCATTGAACACATCACAAAGATTCATCTGGAAAAAAAGTTGGACAACACTGAACATTTTTACTGAAATTCATCTACTGATCATCAAAAACTTTTATATGACGTGAACGGACACCACATCTGTTTATTCACGTTTATCTGTATGTTGTTGAAATGAAGTAAATAACGTGTTTCACTAAGAAATGAATCAGTTAATGCCATTAAAATATAACGCAAAAGTAACTAATAATAATTCAAAAGAAAATCTATCATTAAATTAGTTTTTAATCAAAATGCTAGTGATTATCGAGGGATTACATCTTGAGATGTTCTTCTCAGTAAAAAAAAAAAAAAGAAGTCTAGAATATTTTTAGACTAATCCCTCTAACATCATTTTATTGTTTTTGAGACTTTTCGTTTTATTGGTCATTTTTATTACAGCGTGTCAGGGCCAAAATCATTTCAGATCATTTAACGCTGAAGTCCTAAATTTACAAGGAAAAAGAAAAGGAAAATTTTCTGTTGATAAAGCGACAAAAACTTGAGAGATAAATATAGATTTCTTTGATTTTCTTGATTTATTTAAGTAAATGGTTTGACATGTACGCATATTAAGGCCACTTTAGGTGAAATAAAACTGTGGAATAGTCTAAGAAAGGGCAATATCAAGAATAATACAAGTTTAATGTTATGTATCATGTTTCCTCACAACCCTAAGTTATTGATTATAATAATTATGTACGTTTTTCAGTTTTGCAGGACTTTATCTGCATTTATAACTACATTGAGTTTTTTTGTATTTGTATTATATAAATATTCTTAAATGAATCCAGTGTTTACAGAATAGTCTTTCTATAATGTTAGAAACTATGAGGATTAATAAAATATTCAACATTAAACTATGACTTTAATACTGAACTGTTCTGTCTTTGAGTCCGTTGAAGAAAACAGTCAAAAGTAGGGATGCAAAATTCTTATCCAGTAATAACAACAATACAACAATACTTAAAATAGTATTTTGGCTGATATCAATATCAATTTGTTTATTTTTTGGTTTTGCTGCATTTATCCTCCTTAACAAATAAATCTTCATTATCATATATAAATATAAAATAGTTAATATTTTAATGTGTTTCAACTCTTCATCACATTATCTTTGCATGAAAACATACATATTCATGACAAAAAACATAAATATAAATATCTGACACTGCCATCTGTGAAAAGACGTCTTATAAGGTGATATTAAAGCCCATAAAATGTTTATTTATTAAGACCTTTATCCTTAAAAAGTGGCCCTAATATGTCATTGTACATTTTAACCCATTTGTTGAAAGTGTGAAAATTTCCTCAGTCCCATCACTTTAACTGACATTTCTAACCGGTTAACTAGTCGTTTGAAACCTCTCTTATTTCTAAACTCTCCAACAACTACTGCTATTAAAAAAAAAAAACTCAATGTGGTCGATCAACATTGTCCGTTTGCCGTTGATGTTTTGTATGTTTCATGTGTTCGGTGGTTGATTGCTGTTTTCAGTATTTAATGGGTTAAACAGAAAACCTTTTTACCTGTTTGGACTCATCCTGTTAAATCATACAAAGCCGGAGTTTTGGTTTCATAGAACAATAACACAATACCTTTAGTTTCTTAGTGTCTAAAAGTGAATCCGTGTGACGACCACGAGACACGAGGAGGAAATCGACCCGCTCGAGTGACCTTCGTACGTTTTCTTCGCTGTTGTTTTATAACAGGCCGGGCTGTGTTTTCTGTACATACGTTGTTTTTATGTTTCCCTCTGAGAGGATTGGATGTGTGAATGATATATTTGTTGTTTTCATTTATTAATACGTACCTGAGGTTTTCTTTCGGCTGCAGCTTTCATTAAACTCCTGCAGATTCATAGTGTGGTGTTTTGGGGGTTTGTGAGTCTGTATAAAGGGGGTCTGTTGGTCTCATTTGATTTCCTGCCTCCTCTCTGTCATGCCATGTTTGACTGAACTTGCATACGTGTTAGTTTTTTCACGACTGCCTTTTTCTTATGTACTGGTAGTTTACCGTAGTTTTTTTTTTTTTTGTCTCATAGTTTAGATAAGTTCAGAATCTTCAAGCTACTACACTTAACTGCAGCCACGTTGAGTTTAATAAAAGTTGTTTTATGTTGAAAAACCTGACTCTTTATTTTTGTTTAAAAAATTTCAGTAGATTTGCATTCACGATGATGGACGCATAATTGCAGTAAATTGCATTAACTCTAACATCTTATTAAGTCTTTTTATTATTAAATTCTGTAATATCATACTATTAAGATTGGTAAACTAGTCCACCATTAAACTATAAGTAAGACTTTAAGGAATTTGTGCTGCTTTTAACCATTTCACTTGACTGTACAGTATTTACATGCATTAGACACTCAAAAATGTTCATAAAATGTTTTATTTATTAAGAAATATATTCAAAAATGTACAGACATGTCCACAAATATACACACAAAGCTGTACATTATAAAAAACATGCACATAAGGGTGTAAAAAAAAAAAAAAAAGATATTGATAACAGTAAAATAAGAACAAAAACCTTTAGAGTTTCTTGTTTTCATGAAGCCGTGACCTCAGCGAGCAGATGCAGTTCAGACAGTCCGTCGTCCTCTGAGCTGTCGGGGTTTTCAGACGCCATGAGGCAGCCTGAGTCTCTGGGACGGGTGTTTAGATCTGGATCCTGGTTGTCGCTGAGGGTCTCATGGTTCTCCAGACGACTGTCAGCTTTGGAGAAGAGAAGGTGGTTTGAACAGTGAAGAATTCAGACCCTAAACGTACTGAAAATACTCCACTAGAAGTAGATCTGCTTTTAAGTTAAAGTATGAGAGTATTATCAGCAAAAGCTACTCAAAGCATGGAAGTAAAAAGGAGTAATTCAGTCACAGAGATTACTCCTTGTATTACCCTTAAAAGAAAAGACCAACATGGTGTTCCTGCTTAGTCTTTGGTTCTGTGGGCCTATGGATATTTGCGTTTTTTGTTTATCCTTTTATCGTTCTAGTGGATGGTGAGAAACCCTTTTTGGCCCATATTTGTATATTGTCTTTGTTCCTTCACTTAATGTATGAGAAACATAACATCTGATCTATCTCTTAGATAAGGTTAAATGTAGAAGAACCGTTTGAGAGTCACCACAAATACTGACCTAGGCTTTTAAGGGTTAATGCATTATATTCTATAAGATCACAACAAGAGTAACAGGCTGGTTTCACTTGTGTAATGACACATGATGGCTGACAATTGGAAAACTTTGAATCCCTGGGTTTCTGGAGGGTTTAGCTGCCATGATTATGGTTCAAAGGTTGAGGTTTTGGAATCATCACCCAAAAACTATTACGACTATTACAATGTTTTACTCTGGAGGATTTGGAACAGCTTTAACAAGAAAATTTCCAATAAATTCATGTCATGTCACAAAATTTTAGATGATTATTATTATTATTATTATTATTATATTTACTACCATATTTGTCCATAAACTACAACAGATAAACAAAAGCTGAATATGTTTAAGAATCAACTCCATCTATTGGATATTTATATTAGTTAATTTTGTTTTGGTTGTACATTCATTTGGCTTCGGTGGCTTGTAATGGGATGCAAAAGTAGAATGTGAAAAATAACTAAAGCTAATAATGACGTTATTTGCCTTTGAGATGAAGCGGAGTAAAAGGACATAGAGGTATAAAATGCTCATTAGTGCTTGTTATCAGTAGATAATCAGTAGTTAACCTTTTGTTCTGTGATTCCTATTTATTACATTCTGTCTTCCTCCAGCTCCTGTCGTCATGTGTCCTGCTCTATTCTAAGACTGAGACGCTCTTCGGGGTTATCTTGTTAACTTTACCCTTTTCCAGCCGTGGCCTGGATTCTACAAACCCTCCCGGTCTTATCTGCTCGAGGTGTAATGTCACTTGTCTCTCCTCTTTTCTGAGTCCAAATGTCTCAGCGTATCTTTTCCCCAGTTTATTAAAAAAAAACCCAAAAAAACAGAAGTGTGGCGTGATGCTGCTGTCCTTAAGCGCCCCTTCGTGTGCTTCCTGTTACTCACTGTGCAGTTGCTGCAGGGAGTTGACGGCGGCGAGAAGACGATGCCTGTGCTCTGGATCGGTCACATTCAGCTCGATCAGGTGGCGTTCCCTCAGCTTCATCAAGTCGTCCACGGTTTGGTAACCGCTCAGCCGCAGAGACGACGAGTACTCCTGGAGAAGCAGGTGGAAAGCAAGCGCAAACTGTCAGAGACAACGCGTTTCTTGACACTACCGTCGATGCAAAACCAGACGGATGAGAACCAAATACCTCCAGACTGAGGTGCTTTAACACTTCGTGGACTGGAGATTTCTGTCTCATCTCGTATGTTTCTTCAGGTTCCTCGTCTGTGAGCAGATCTACGTAGATGAATTTGAAACGTCCTCTCTTGTTGTTGAGCACGCCTGTCCAGATTCCCATGGGAGGTTTGGAAACAATGTCAATCACGTCTCCAACCTGAGAAGAAGAGATTTATCACGATGAGATGTCACCCACTTCTGTTGCACACTGGAAACACAGACTGAATGATTTAATGTATACAACCACACTAATATTCCATCATTAGGTAAACAGCATTTTTCAGTTTAACATTCTGAATCAGGCCGCTTTATGAACAGATGAATCAAACTGAATCGAATCGAATCGAATAGACAGACATTTTTTTAGATTATTATCATCCAAATAATGTACAAACAGAACATTTCCAAAGTTAAATACATAAATTGAGACCTGAGAAGACAATTATTTTTAACAAATGGTCCTGTAAAGTCAGATGTTAACAAAGTCGGAGCATTTAACCTCAAACATTATCAGGAGGTTTTGAGGTCATTGTGGAGACAGATAATTTTTTCTTCAAAAAATGTTCTGAGAATGTTGCAATACAATGTTTTAGTCCTAGGGGAGAGCTTGTCCTTATGCCCTTCTGTATATAACATTGTTGGTATATGTGAAAAGGTATGAATTATAAATAATAATAAAAAAATAATATAAATAAGACATCTTGGTAAAAACTCTGCTGTGGTCCTGCACCAGTGCTTTTATTTTGTCTGATTTCCTTCCAGACTTTGTTACCTTGAGTTTGAGGGACTCAGTGTCATAAGGACTTGGAACAAAGTCGGTGTGGACTCTGGCTCTGCCACAGAAGTGTCTGGTACACGATAGATCGTCGTCCAGCCTCAGGCTTCCTCTGTTACTGGAGCAGTCTGACCCGCTGGTGACTCCACCTGGGAACCGAATGAACAATAGGGTTCAGTTAAGGGCAGCCTAATTAATTCGACTGTTTTCTGCTTGAGCTGTCCACATGTCAATACCACTCGAGGACTTGGTTTACAATTTGTTAAGTATTGCTTTGGAAATAAGTTCATCTCAAGTGGAGTAACAGGATAGTTAATCTTGCAGGCAGGGGTTGCATAATTCATTAAGTTGGAGTGTGAAGAGTACATTAGGTTCTGTGTCAGACGATGCTTACTTGATGAGCTTTGCCCACTGTTGAGGCTGTAGAGGCTTTCCAGCGAGTTACTGGACGGCCTGTGTCCTTTGGCAAATCCACCACCCGCCTCCTTCATCTGCAAATCATCATCAGTAAAAACATCACATTTTTATTCTGCCTCATATGGCCCCGGCTCGTCTTTCACTACAGGCGTTGGAGACGAACACAAGGGAGAGTTAACGGAGCAGAAAGCTGACTCAGGGCCCTGGGCTTCGGCGTTTGATTCCTCATGTGACAGAGCAGCTCACTATCCCAGTTTATGCTGTGACACGCAGCTCCTCTGGCGAGAAAAAACACTTAATCCTGCAAGAGTTGCTTTTCTTTTTATAGCTGAGGCCTCGTCGGTGTGTGAGGAGCGTAATCCCCGACTACCTGTGCTCTGCTTTTAACTTCCTCTTCCTGTGCAAACTTTTACATCACAGAAAATATTGGAGTGTGTTCTGATTCCGCTGTCTGAAGAGGATACTGGGAAATAAGTGGGTTGCATTTTTTACCAGGAGGAAACAGGACTCACAACTGATTAACATTAAACACTGTAAATAGAAACCTGGCAACTCGTATGAAATCAGATACTTATATTAAATATGTATTATTTTTAATGTGAGAGTCTGTTCTTTTTTAATTAAAGTATTCTGGGGTGCAGAGTAATGAAAGACAGTTTTTTAGAAGGATGGAAACAGCGCTGCTATTAAAGATTCAGGCAGTAGCGTGTGAGGAATTGAACTGAATAAATTAAATATTTAGAATTCATGATTATTTTGGCATTCATGTATAATTACCTTCAAATAAGAATCATATTTTGGAACTTTAAAGTGAGCTGATAATAACGACAGATGGAGCGATGTGTCTACAAAAGCCCCAAAGGGGTCAAGAAATAACTGAGACCAGAGTGCATCAAGACAAAGTAACTTAAGAGACCAATCTACATACAAATGTGAGCATTATGGGAGTTCTACCAATATTACAGACTCTAATGGTTTAAGGGAAGAGATGATTCCTGTTCCTCTATGCAAAATGATGCAGCCTGTGGGAAAAAAATCACTAACTGGTAAAAATCTTACACCTAAAAAGGAATGTAGCAAAGGTTTTTTTCAAACCACAGCAATGATGTTAAATAAATGAAAAAATGAACCAGAAATATCCTGATATTCCTAAACCAAATTCTCTTTGTCTATATTTTGCATTTTTCAGTGTATATCATGTATTTTCCTATATTTAATGTACTGATTATGTAGATGTTCATAAAGGAGTAAATTCAAAGGTTATTATATCAGATATATTACATATTATTATATGTTATATATGACATTATTATATGTCATTGGTCAAACTACGTGGGGATCTTTCTTTACATTTAGCCTTTCTAAAATGATTTATCATCATTTATATAATATTATCCTCTCAATATTGCATTTTTCTGTAAAAATCAGGTATATTCCTATATTGAATTCACTGATCATGTAGACGTTCAGAAAAAGTCAGAGTAAATTTGAAGCTTTATACTAAAAACAGCCGAAAATGAAGAAAAAAAATTAGCCTTTCAGAAGATGACGGTGTTTCCAAATTCACTACAGAGCCTCTGAACATCCAAATGGGTCATATCTGATGAAACGTTGACAAACTGCATTTTAAACCAATTCTTTACATGTATTAATAGAACTAGTGAGTCTTATTAGTGAGTTTCGTCTTTGAGGGTTAATCCACCACCATCTTATGAAGAATGATGTTAATGTTGCATTAATACAAGATCTGGGACAAAAATTAGTGCAACTATGGACAAAAATAAATGCTGAGCAGTTGTATGAGCTTAGTGACATGATCCAAATAATCCAAGCTAAAAATGTTAAGTGTGGGTGTTTTTTTAGACAATCTGTGTGTCAACATGAGACACTTTCACATTATCAGCAGCTCCTCACTTGAAGAGGAAAATGAAGCAGGAGATTCAGTGATCTGCAGACTTACCACTAGAGGCCGCTAAATCCTACACACTGCACCTTTATACGTTGCATTATGGGAAATACAGAATCCAGTGAATGAGGAGGTTGAAGTAGACTAAACAGACTAAAAATAAAGATTTCTGTTTGTTTTTAAATGTCAGCTTTCTACTTGCCTAAGGAAAAATTTTATTTAAATAGCTGACATGTGTCTTAAAAATAAATAAAAATATAATAGAAAATGTTTTTCCTGTCTGTCTGATGGGCCACAGTGGTAAAAAAAAATTTTCTGATATTAAAACTATAATTACTAATAGTCAGGTAAAGTGTGCCATTAAGAGACTGAGATTTTGACATTTCAATACCACATTAACCACCTACTGTGGCAAGTGCATTATGGAGCTGCCAGTCCCTGCTGCGCTTTAAGAGCTAATTTCAACAACAGTCTGAAAAGCCTTCAGTGTAAAACGGCACATGATGGTTTGAGTGATAGTTTGGCGTCTGGCAGAACAGGTGTGAGGCTGACAGCTTTGTCTGTTTGGCAGCAGATGTGATGTTATTATGTGAGAAGCACAGCAAATGCAGAGTGACGTAAACCTAAAAGTGGCTGCATTAATACAAGCTTTGCAGGGTGTGTGACATACAGTGATGGCTGTCATCATCTCTTCAGGTGAGGCCTTGATGTACTTCCTGTCACTCTCCGACGTGGCCTTCGCTTCCTTTTCCTTCAGCCTTGAAATGGTCGCATCACCACTTTGGTCCTGCTGTTTCTGTAAAAACACATCTCTGTAAATGTAGACACTCGCCCACATCTGCCAAATAAATATAATACATAGTGTATGATTTTTTTTTTTTTTTTTTTTAAATGTAGGACTTGTGAGTCACTTTGAAAAATCGGATTTAAGCGCTCTGGAGGATGTTGGAAAGACCTAAATTCCTAGACGAACAAGTCGGCGGGTTGTCTTACCCTAGGACTTCCATTATCCTGTGGTTTCATTAGAGGCGAGTGTTGTCTGAAGGCGTCAAATCTCCCAAATCTGGTCGACTGTTTGGGTTAAAGAGAGATTAAAATGTGTGTTTTCTCGTGACAGATGGGCGTATCATCTGCCTACTGCGTGTGCATTTTCCTTGCGACCCCATAACTGTCCTTGTTTATCCCCATTCGTGTTGCGGGTGTGAAATAGGCTATCCATCCACTGGCAGAAACACAGCTCTTCCAGATATAGTACATCTTATACTGTCAGTTCACTCCATCTTGTTTTACTTTCATCATCTGTTGATCTATATTCTGTTATTGTCCTGGCATAATAAACCATGTTAGTGCCATAATAGAGGAGGCAGGATGAGAAGCAATGAGGCCATTCTTACCGGTTGGTCATTAGCTTCAGTTTAGCAGTCATTCAGTGCGGCTCTAACAGCATCTGTTACACTGACTCTTGGATCATTTCCCAACACTGACTGTTAGGGAAGCATATCCTTACGGTTATGCACTAAATGGCTGGATAAGCAAAGATAATACAATTGTCCATAATAACACACAACTAGAGATGTATTTAACATTTGTATTGCACTGTTTTAAATGATGTGGCTATGTGGAGTCAAATTCAGAGCCATTAAAATATAGTATGAACATTCTGACATGTCATAGCTCTTCTATATAGACAGAATAATGATGCCATGTTCCTGAATTTGACGACATTGTGACGATGCTTGATTTAACCTGTAATTTAATTAAAATGGTTCAGTATCACTTTACACCAGACTGAATGGCAAATGCAGTCACTTCGTTATTGTACTTACAAGTATTTATTTATCTGATGATTCACTATATTTTTAAGACAAAATCTGTACTTTCTGCTCATCCATTTACCTCCTTAAACACTGGCATTTGTAAAGACATCTAATATGATGAGACCGATATTGGCCGATATCAGCAAATATCAGCTGATACTGATATCTGGCTGGTATTTCACTGTATCCAGAGTTATCACTGAAATTGACAACAGTTTCTCTTTGTCCTCACTGATTGAGCTCTTACTTAATCCTGCTATTCCTATTCTTATTAAGAGGAATAATGATGAGTAAAAAAGAAAAGCTAAGTTTTGTTTCTGACCATGGCAAAGTGAAAAAGTGAATTCACTATATTCACTATTAATAAACCTATTAATAGGTTTATTAAAACTTCTAACTGTATACCTTTTACCTATAACTGTAAAAGTGTAAAATCCTACACACTTGTAGCGTTAAACAAACACAAATCCATCCTGCAGCTGCAGGATGTGGATCGTAAAAGCTGTAAGTTGCACTGAGTGCAGACACAGCCTTTCATTTCTGTGCCTCCAATCTTCCTAATCTCTCTTAGAAGTTTTCTATTAAACAAATAACTAACGCCTTGTTCTAAACTCTGATGTCTCAGTATTGAGTGTATGGCTTTAGGACAGTCAGCATGCAGCGCTTCCAACACATTCTCAAATATTATCCCCTGCTCTGGTTTTGTTTTAATATGCTTATATAATTGTGTTATGATTAAATAGTTTATGAGGCATTAACTTAACTGAGCCTGGAAATGAATCTGTGAAACTAAGCTGTAAAAACCTATGCTTCGAAGTACCCCCAAAGCAATAAAAACAAATACTGAAAAATTCAATCACAGTTCAGTTAGTCTAAATGTTCCCTAAAGAGCTCTGTGGTGCAATTAGAAAGTCAGGCCCTGCAAAGCACAGTTAAGTGATATTTTAGAGAGCTGGGACGGAGCTTTGTGCACTCTGTAACAACGGAGAACGCCTCTCATAATGCAGCCTTAACCTTGTTTCTGCTGTGCTTTTCCGCAAAGTAACTGCGCCACATGTGAAATTAAAACCATTTAAAACTCCTGTGTGACACATTATGAGATCGTTTGAGCCCTAAGAACAATTACTATGAACAAACATCATCATCATCATCACTGTAGATGCTGCTCAGAGGCATCAATCTGGTCTCATTTTGATGGTACTAAACCGAAGTTTAAGCAGTAATCTGATTACATGGATGTTGGCAGGGCAACAGATCTTACTGAGTTTTGCGAGAGGTGTAGATCAGTGACGGAGCGGATCATCTGAGGGGGGTCGGACTGTTTGCTGTCCAGTTCTTGAATCAGACTCTCAAAGCGATCCCATTCTGCGGTTCGAGGCAGCGTCAGAGTGGCACCGCAGTCCCAGAGTTCATGTTGAGGCTGGTGGCAGGTGTGGTACAGCCGCGTCCAGGGCCGGGGACACTCCTCTGGACTCCGCGGTGGATTCACAACCCTCGGCCTCCAGACCGGTTCTTCTTCGGAGTCTGCGTGGGTGGTTTTTACTGGATGATGCTGAGGCGAGGGGGCGGTTTTAGAAGGACTCCTCTCCATCTTCTTTCCCCAACCGATGCATGTCAGCACTGGATTATTGGTACTTAACACATCTGCCAAATGATCTGAGTCGAAACACTTACATTAAACACCTGTTTACTAACTGTAACACAGGTTCTTGATGACAGACATTATTCACAATCAACCCACCATAAGTCTCAGATGCATTCTTGTCTTTTACAGCTCCACTCTGGCCCTGCCCCTTCTTCGCTGGCACCAGATTCTGCAACTTCTTTAGTCTTCTAGTTTTTATTGATTCTGCTGTGTCAGCTGCAGTTTCTCTGCCCTGCAATAAAGAAACAATATATGCAGTGTGCACACATTAAGGCCGAACTGTATCAGATATCACATTAGGAAAGTAGGAGAATAAGGCTGTATCAGATTCACCATTTCTAATGCAACACCTGATTAGTTGTTGGTGATTTTACTGCATTTTACTTCATTGTTGTTAAATGTTGTTAATATTATTTAACTGAGAAAGTCTTGGGTTACTCCCTGCTCTTTGAAATTACCCCTTATGTTATATGTATTAATGAATAAACTATATGAGCTTCTGTATTTATATTATCTGGTCAAGCAGTCTTTAATGTCCACTAACTCAATGTAACAGTGATTTCAAAAGAAAAAATCATACATTTTGTGTCAAATCTTTAAAAGTGCAGTATTTTCCTACAGATTTAAGAAGAAAAGACCATGATATTCCTGTTCTAATGAGATATCTTCCTTCCTCTTGTCAGTTGTTGGCATGAGAAACATCAAAACAGCACAAATCAAGTTCATATCCAGGTGTCCTAAAGAGCACCGAGCCGAAATACAAGGACCTATAAAGGAGATTAAAGATTATAAAGGAGATTAAAGTGAACAGTGCATCTGATTTGGCTGACATACAACTGACCGCCCTCACATTTACTGCGCTTTTTTATCCTCTCAAACTTCTACTTTAACCATAAAAAAACAAGTTGAGTCGAAGTATTTACCAAATTGTCCTGTTCACACCTTTAAACTCTGACCACTACAATGCACTTACTCATACTGTGCAAAAGTCTTACTCCATCTTTATCTTGGTTGTTTTTGCAGGGTTGAAGTGAACATACATATTTATTTGTCATTCATCCTCAAATACAGGAATTATGTGCACGGTCTTAAAAGGCACACAAAAAAACTGAACTAAATGGCAAGAATCAACACAAACAATTAGACATGTGTTGAATGAAACCTGGTATAAAACATCAGAAAATGAATACCATAAATCTCATATTGTCTGAACTAAAGGGTTAAATACATAAGTTCAAAGGGAGGTCACACTAAATACTACCACTTTGGTTTATACAGGCTCTTTTTTCATGTGTTTTGACAGCTGTATATTCTTTACATATATCCAGAATGGATCTAATACAGAGACTGACAAATGCATATGTGTGGTCATTAGAACTTTACTAAACCCACAGAATATTGGACTAGGACTTCTGCACAGTATTGCATATATACTTTCTGTGGGATTCCCTGCAGATCCAGAATGAACGAACCTCAACAACTGCTCACATTTCCCTCACGTGCACTAACACGTGCACATGCAGTGATGTCAGGTGAGTGCACTCAAAGTCATGTGGATCTGGGATTACGAGATACTCCACTCTACCATCAGCACAGCTTGGAAAATAGTTATCTTTTGTGGTATGAAGTAATCATGTCAACATGTAACTGATGGGACTTGACCATTTCCAATATTATCTATATTTGTGCACTGGCTCCAAACTAAGATTAATATAATTTTGTTACATTGAAGCTGATACAGTGACAGTGATGTGGTTTTACCTGAGCTGGTAGGTCTTTCTGTTGTCTCTCTAGGTCCAGCTCCTTTAGTTTGTCATCTCTCATTGATAATCTGTGCTGACAGGAAGCTACAGACGCCTCTGTAGGATGAATGCGATCAGGTAACAATTAGATCATGCTTGACACATATAGATTTAGCCTTGTTTATACCAACTTTGTATATGAACATCACAGGTATTTATCAATGGTTTCATGTGGTTTCATCTCAGCGGAGTGGTTTTTTTTTAAGTAAGCACAAGTAGATGTATTTCTTCACCTTTTTTTTGGCATTTCTTTTGATGAGATGAGTCCTTTTTGTCAGTGGATGACACCCAGCACATGTGATTGATATTGTTTTCTGGACAAAGAGCAGAAAGACCAGCAAATGACAAGATGTTATTAGTATATCATATCCTGTAATGAGCCATCCACAAGACCCATGTATATCATAAATACTAAACAGCATCAAAGTCTGGATCTTTAGTCGCGTGATTCTTCATTTAGTACCAACCTAATGATTTATTGTCCAAAGTTGATGTGAGAAAGCATGACCTGTTAAATAAAATGGACAACTATTTTACTTTTCTAATGGGGAGAGGTTGATTTTAATGATGTTCTTGCATATAAAAGCCACATACCTTCTATTATTTCGTTGTACTCTTGTTGTACTTGGAGATCGGCTCTTGGGAAAGGAAAAAAAAAAAAAACAGACAGTAGAAGAAATTGCCCACAAAGTAACATTAAGTGTCAGAATTTTGCATAAACTTACAGAATTGATGGATGGATCCGAGCCACCCCACTCTGATGTACGTCTCAGCAGGGCCGGACTGCACTGATACTTGGGTAGGACTTCCCTGAGCGTTTTCCCGTAGGCTGGTTCATACATGCTCTCTGTGGAGCCCTCCTGAGCATAAAGAGCGTCAGTGGCTTAAGAGCACTGATTCACCGCCTCTAATTGCAGTATATCCTTCTGTTAAAGGCTTATCATGGAGGAATTATCTGGAATCGATCATTGGTGTCTGACTATGCAATACAAAAATCAATGAAAGGCCCTGCATCAGGCGAAGGTGTCGTCTAATCTAATGGACTGGTGTTCACACCAGTGTAAATATTCTGCATGTAGAGCATAGATCAGTCAGATACACAGTGTATAATCCAAATCATTCACATTTCAATGCTCTTTTTTGCTTAAATATCTCAGTTCAGAGTCAGAACAATGACTACAATGAATGGAACATGTGAATTACAGAATGAGCTGTTGAATTTTTATGTAAATCTATGGAATGCATATATTAGTGATGTGTTTTCCACAACAGACCATGTTTGTTTATGGGAAAAGCAGGGTGGGATTGATGGTAAGAAGCCCAATCATCTCAACCTTAAGACCCTGACACAGATAACTTAAGCTGCTAAATCCTGAAAACACTGTATGTAAGATGACTGCAATATTTCTGTGTCATTATTTTACTGTGCACCCCCACTTTGGCACTTTAGGAGATGTTTCTTCCTTTCTTCATTTATTTATACATTTTCTCCAATTTCCTTTTCCATACATTTATGATAATTATGAAAAAACTCATCATTACTAATTGGATGAGTTGTGTAAATAACTTACTTCAGTCTGTTCTGGTTTCTTCAGCTCAGTACAGCTGATGTCTTTGTGTAAATACAGTTATGACATTGTGTTTGTGTCACTATATTTAGGATTCACCTGACAGTAAAGCCCCATTTCTGCATTGAATGAAACTGTGATAACAGTATTAACAACTATAGCTACGAATGAACCACTTCAGCATAAACATCCATAAAATAAAGTGTTTGTGAATCTAACACAAGCCTCATCAATACACATATAGTAGCAGGTTGTGGTGTAATAACCACAACATTTTAATTAAACTGGCACTTATGCAGCTTAATTGCCTTTACATTATTAAAGCTTATGCATCTGCAGGCAGCTCAACAAAGAAAGTTATCAGAACACAACTGAATTATGATTAATTACAATAACAGAAATATATTACATTTACATCTGCATGTATCTGGCACAAAACAGAAAATACAAGCACAACACAAGACGACATCTAAGAAACTTAATTAATCTTCGAGAGAAGGGAAAGTTGTTTTGTGTCGCTCCCTAGAGAGACCATTTCAGATCATTGTCAACAACAATAACATCACCAGACTCCCCTACAGCATCGCACTGAGTTTCCTCTGCGTACCAGATCCACTGAAGCAGCGGGGATTGAACAAGTCCTCCTGACAGAAATAAAATGTGTAAGAGTTTCAATGGTGGATCTTACCAGTGTAAAGCAGAACAGGTTCATGTTTGACAATCCGTGCCAAAGACAAAGGAGACAAGTGGAGACAAGCGGCACACCGTGGCCTCTGGGACGCACAAAACACACACTTTCACACGCCACCCACCCGCTACAACACACTATCGCACACACCCATGTGATGCAAACCCTCACGCAGCCCCCATGCTGTCTGCCCACAGTCCCATGGCCTAATCCTAGGTTAAAATCCCTCCAATAATCCAATAGAAACAGCGAACCATCGCTGGCCTCTGAAAGAGACAGGCCACCCCAACAACAAGACAATAAACAACACAGGAGGGCTTTGTTTGGCATGTGCCTGAAGTGATTACGATAATGACCTGATAGAGATTAAGTCATCAGTAAGTGAGGTCAAACATCCATTGCTTGGGTTAATAAAAGACTCACTTAGAACCTGTAATGTCAAAACGTGCCTCAAATTCATCTATATATGCACCCCAAGCTCACATGTAATATTTTATAAAATATCTTTAAATGTGTGCAAGGGATTTGACAGGTGTATTATGAACACAAACGTAAGAAACAAAGATACTAAACTGAGACATCAGATAAAAAGAGCCCTACACCAGTTTTGCCTGCAGCACTATAGTGGATACATTCTGTCTTTAACCATGAGATGATACTTGAAAGAATATCTATGTTTTCCTCAGTCAAATCCCATAAATCTATAAACCAACACCTTTTATTACAGTCATTTCTTTAATCTATTCTGAGGATAAACATCAGTTTACATTCTTAACTCTTCTGGTTCCTCTTCTTGTTCACTCCAGGCAGCAAGTCCAGTCAGGAGGTTTCTGAAAATAACATTATCATGATTATTATTGCTGTCAGGCTCAATGTTAATCTTCTGTTGAAGCCCTGCGCTACTCGTTTTTCTGCCCTGCTATCTTTTTGTCTTTTATCCACAGATAGAGAAGACCTTTCATCTGGTTATGATCAGCACTCTGCTGCAGAATTAGGACAAAATATCTCTGCTAAAAAGAAAGAAAAAATATGCTGCTTGTATTTCACAGTGTCTCAAAAAGTGCTGTGATGTTTTTATTATCTGTGTTAGGATTATCTTTAGAATTTGTGTCAAATTAGCCTATAATTATTTAATGAAATATTCAACATGCTTAAGAGACATTTTTATATTAAATCAGACTGAAAATGTAGTTTTGATTCAACATACTGGTGATGGCATAGACTCAATGGATGTTTACTAACATGTATGTTTTAAATTGCATCTTTCTTAATCCATGTTTGTTTCTCTCTTTTCCTTCTCACTCATACTTGGAAGCTGCCCACTACATAAACAGACTGATATACTGGCCACAGAGTAGCTGAGGATTAAGTGCCTTGCTCAAGAGCATTTCATTGTAATGACTGTTTCCTTAACCTTTGGGTTATCTTTAACTGCAGGCCTGTGGCGACTCATCTGGCCTCAGCGCAGCAGCACATTTAAAATGTTATGGCTGTATATTAAATACCGTATATTATAGCTGCTGCAGGTGGATTCTGTGGAAACGTCATGCTCCTGCAGAAGAGCACTTGAAGCCTCCTGAGTTTCATGATCCAACATTAACAAGGCAGACATGAGCTTTTGGTCCTGGTCACCTTTGGGCTTTGTTTCAGCAGAAGCCTGTTCACTGCCCTCTGCTGGAACTGCACAGGAGTAAATAGAAAGCCACAGACGCAGTAGGCCTTACTTTAATCCTTGAATGTTCCAACCTAATAATCACAACAACAAAAATAGTATCAGCAGCTCTTTGTGTCCAGATGAGGCCAAAGCAATGATATGGAAGATTATTATGAGCTGTTACCAAAGCCTGTAGCTCATGGATGTCCAGCATGATGCTGCAAATAGAGCCAATTAAGATAATACTCCTTCACAGATGGAACAAAGCAGAGAGAACGAGCTTAACATATATCTTATTGAATTAACCCTCTGTAAGACTGTAAATGAACTTTTTCTACATCATTAGCTTCTCACCTGTTAAAGGTTTAGCTTAAGCCCTCATTTGAAGCGAGGTTAGTTTAATGTTGGTTAGTCTATTGTGCTTTTTTAAATTAATTATTAGATTCATTCTTATTACTGTATAACTGAGGTCCTCAGTCATTATTATTATGTTATGACAATCAGTGTTGGGTAATCCCAGTTTCATAGAGTAAAAGTCCTGCCATGTATTGGTTCCAACCATTCATTGAACC
>JAPQRQ010000007.1:22228781-22247907 GCA_037367365.1 Apogon talboti
TTAGTGGAATCACCTGTGTTAAATGGACAGGTAGAACCAATACATGGCAGGACTTTTACTCTATGAAGCTGGGATTATCCAACACTGATGACAACCCACACTGACGTTGGATTGTACCCACCATAAAACAGAGAAAATATGTCTTTTCTGTTATGTCTTATTGTGAAAACATGGCGGACTCCACAGAGGACCTGCTTCCGCTACAAAATACCTGCGGTAATGAAAACAACATTTCTTGCTTCCATAACGTTATGAAAACCTATGAGTATTATATTCTTATTTTACAGTCTCAAAATGCACCCAGTGTATATTTAAGTTAACGTTTGGGCTAGTTTATCTCATTCTGACGGGAGCGTAGAATTTAGCATTAGCTAACTAGCGCTGGCTAACATGCACACCGTAAGCTTGCTAATGTTGCTGACAATAAGTTTACAAGTACAACTCATAATATTATCATTTGGTACGCGTTATGTAGCAATAACAAACAGCTATAATCAATCACAGCAGGCTATAATCAAAGCAGCATCTGGAATGCGGAAAAAAATACTTTTTTTTAATTTAGCATTTGAGCATTTAGCGTACCACTAATTTGGCTGATACTGATAGAAACAGCATAGGGAGTTAAGCTTACGCTATGTAGCATTAGCTAATGTGTGAGACTGTACATGAATGCATTTATTTACACAGTTCTACACCTTTTAATACAGTAGTTTTAGAGCTCATAATATTATTGTTTATCCAGTTTTATGTAGGAAGAAAAAATAAAATGTGTATGAAAAGTAGAAGCTTAAGGGTGTTAATCAGCATGTAATTGAAGTCATTTGCAAAGCTCTAAGCCACAAATGAAGACTTTTAAAAAAAATTTAAATGGTAGAGAGCTTAAAAGTACACGTATGAATAAACAATTAATTTATCCATAATTAAAACGTTTAGAGAAAATAAAAGTTGTAAAATTTAAGAATGTGAGAGCTGGTATGTACATTGTTCCACCCATGTATTGTGTAGAAAAGATATTGTACTAATATAACTGTACTAATTTAACCTTACTCTTAGAACTTAGATGTGTCTAAATATCATAAAATAGATTTCAAGGCTTCTTTCCACTGTGGGTGTTCTACTTTTCTCCTCTAGATGGCAGTGTCACACCTACTGATTCCACAGTGGATCTCATCCCTCACCTGTCCTCAGACCTCAAACCTCCAGTCCTATTGATACTAGAACCTATTATTAGTAATGTTCTGTGTCTGATGAAGGTCAGAGCTGATGTTTTGGAAGTGTATCTTAAAAATATAAATCTTTAATATCCTACATGTGTTTATTTAAGTTATTGGACATCCCTCCACTTTGTAATAACTTACAATATGCAGTGCTGTACATTTGGAGCCTTAGGGGAATTGCTGTCATGGGATCTTATATTACTTGCATACATTTTAACCACTGCAACAGTTATTCCTGAAAAGTTTAATTAAAATGCATAATTCTTCTTGTGACATTCTGAATGTAATATGATCCATCAATTCCCATTATATGCTTCCTTTGTGTGTAATTATAATATTAAATCACAGTTACACCTTTAGCTTTCATCTGATGTTTCAGACTGCTGTAGGCAAAATTTGACCTCCAGTTTTTCGGAGTAACACAGAGTACAATTCAGAAATGTACTATCTTCAAGGGGGATGGAGACTACACCTTTGACCCTTTGCCCTACCTCCCATTTACCCAGCATTCCTGCCTCGACCTCTGACCTCAGGACGCACAGAATCTCAGCCCAGGGGCTATGACCTGGCGCCCTCTGCGGTGACCTTTTGAATGTTTGGCGCCCCTCCCCAAGTCAAAAAGTGAAACAGTTTGTCCCCTCGGAATGAATGACCTCTCGTCCCCTTGTCCGGCAAAGGTATGTGAGTAGGTTGACCCCGCTCAACCTTTCATTAGCGCTTCCTTTTATTACAGCGCTTCCTCCCTGCTGCCTCGTCAGCACGTCACAGTGCGGGGGATGGTTGGAGGAAGGAGGGAGGGGAGGCGAGGGGCAGCAAAAAGAGACAGCGAAGAGAGGGGAGAAAGTAAGAAGCAGGGAAGGACAGAGAGTAGTTTAAAGGACAGAATAAGAGACAGATAGAGAGGCACAAAAGGGGAAAGAAGGAGAGATAGGGATATAAAACGAGGGCAGGAGATAGAGCCAAGGAAAGATAGATTGGCAGCATCTGCTGCGTTGACGGAAATGTCACCTTTAAATGGCTTCCCTGTCCTTGATGCCGGACCTCCCTATCTGATCTCTATTCTCCTTGGGAGTTGTAGTTCTGATGACTTATGTAGGACACAAAACAGATCTCTTATAAAATATAGCCCCAGTTCAAGATAAGCTTGCAGCAAACGGAAAAACAATTTCTCATGCCTCCTGTGGCTGTGTGAGTTCTACTGAAATTGACCATTTGAATGTTCGGTCAAAGGTCATTGTGCCATGTATGAATAAGATAATTGGATTTTGTAGCTTGCTGATATGGAGAGCTTACCAGGTGATGCAGCTACTCGCCCCAGTAACTGTAATTCAATTTTTCTCTTGTTTTGCTCTCACATGATATGAAATATATTTTCTTGAACACTGCTACAGTGAGACACCTCTGCTTATCCTGAACACATTTACCTTAGATAAAGGCAGCTACCTCACAGGATACACAATATTTTAAATATAGCAACGAAGATTCAGCTTTTGTGCTCCGGATGTGAAAAAATAGAATCCCCAAAAAAGAAGAATCGTGCATATGAAATGTGAGTTTTATATAGATTTCATGCAGCTTAATCCGCCCCAAGGCGAGAACAGCATATCCACATCTGGAAGGTGGCAGATCATGTTAACTGTCATTTGACATGAGATGCTGTTGACATGTGTAAGAGATATGTGTGTGTGGATGTGTGTGGGTGTTTGTGAAGTATAGAAGGGTTAGGGATCTACAGAATTTTGAGGCTAAGTCAGATCATGCTGACATTGCCTCCATGTGGTGGCTTGCCACAGGGCACAGCGGTGCCACACTTGATGTCATTTCTATCTTAAATGTCACTCTCAGTAAGCCCATCACCATCTACTGGCTCATGTCCCCGGGGCCACATTCACCCTTCAACCTTACAGTAATGTAGCAAAGAGGAGAGGGCAGCCAGACGTCGTCTCCGGGTCTTGAAGGCTGCTGTTTACTCCTTTTTTACATAATCTCTTGTGTCACTGTAACTCACATATACCCTCAAATATATAATGAGCAACCATGGACCTGTGAGAGCTGCGCTGTATGGTTTTATGTGGGCAGTTGACGTGTGCTCACTGGTCCCACTACTGGCCATATAGTGACCTTTGACCTGACCTGACCAGGGGTCATGAGGTGCCCTTTCATTCCCAGCGGTGTGGTGACAGCCAGGCTAATTACCACACTGAGTCTGGGAGAGCCATAAAAGGAGTTATGGCTTCACAATGACAAAGCACTGGAAATGCTGCCGATGCTTTAGTGCACTAAGGCTGTATTGATGAATGAATGAGGGGTAGACAGAAGGGGCAGCACATAATAATGAAAGCGGTCTACTTTTATTATGTAAAGATGTCAAAAGCCAAGTTAAGTTAAAGGTATATTATACTTGACATTTGGCCATTAAACATCTTAAAACGACTAGATTCATTTTGTTTATATTAGAGCTGCAACAAATATCCAATTTGTTTTTAACTATTAAATTAATCTGCAGCTATTCTGATCATCGATTAAGCAGTTTAGGTAATTTTTAAGGGGAAAAAATAGCATAATTAAATGAATGTTTTCTGTTTTCTTTCATCCTCCTACTGACCAGACATCTTCAGCTTTGGGAAACACGTTTTTCACAAACTAAACTACTAATCGATTAATCAAGAAAATGATCAGTTAATCAATGTTTTGCTGATTTGCCGTCTTACATTTAGGGCTGGATGAAATAGCCTTAAAAATTGTGGCTGTTGTCAATTTCAGACTAAATTCTCCATGAACTGAAGACAAAACGTAGGTTTCTTCATCAAAAGTAGGTTTCTTTATTAAAGGTAGATGCCATACATAATTGGAGAAATGTATTTCCAACAAATATTTTATATCAAGGAAACAGTTGCACTTAAATTTTTTGTTGAGCAAGAAAGGTCTCTAGAGAAAAATCTTAAACATTGATTAATCAAATTGATATTCAACCTAGGTAAGTGCATGAAAAATCAATAAATTGATTAGTCAACAGGGTAAAAATAATCACTTTTTTTTTTTTTACTTGGCTAATTTTTAGTTGAAGTGGGGGTAGGAGGAGATTTACGTCTTACTTGATAGAGATGCAGAACTGACACTAATTGTATTTATTTTATTGATTTGTTTGACGGGGACAGTGATCATTAATCAACATTGCTGCAAATGCACCAGAGTTGAACAAGGCTATATTTCATCTGTTGTCCCTGGACAAATTTTACAGCGTCATCCTAAACACAGAAGTATAAGATTAAAGTTGGAATTTTGTGTATTTTCTATAAGACATGCCTCTATACCACAATAAGACTGACACCACATTAAGGTATTGGAACCGTGTAAGTTACATTAAATCTGAAAAAAGTGGTTTAAAAAGAGTTTTAAAGAATTAAATGCTGTACTTGTGGTTCACCCACTCCTTGGTTGTTTTTTAAATTATTTTGGTTTGGCTGGAGGGCATATGTCAACAATGACATGATCGCTAATCGACTAATCAGTGCATGATTGGTTTGATTATTTGATTCTGAAAAGTGATTAAAGCGGCCGTCCTTTAAATCCATAACTGTTTTACTGAGTCACGTGTCAGTGATGCCATTTGTCCTTTAATGACCCATCCATACCTACGTAACCAATACACTTCAACAACCAACACTTTAGGTAACGTAAGTTTATAACTGAGCTTGTTGTGCTGCTTCACCTTCATGACAGATTAAAGCCTCTGCGTTTGCTACGTCCACTGTTATTTACAACCTCCACAGTTTGGACAACAGCAACTGTGGCTGTTCTAAATGTTTGGACCCGTTTGGAGTCAGTTTTGCGTTGTTGGGTGGACAGAAATATTGGGTAAAACAAAGATCGTGGATAGAATTGTTTGAGGAGGAAAATGTGTGTTTAGAAATATACTGGTACTGGGCACAGGGCATAAAAGGAAACAGTAAACACAGCAGTAGCCTATCTAACATTACAATGAACCTGCATGACTTTTAACGCAGAACTTTGTCTGCAGACTTCATTTCTGCCTGAGTCACATCAAATAGATTTTGGTTTGGTAGTAGTGGTGAAAACAACAACTCCCATGATCCCACGCTGCTCCCACAACATCATCAAACAGCGTCTTTTGTAACTGTTTCATAGTTTGTATTTAACATGTGAAGAGACCATTGGAAAAGAACAATAGAAGAGGAATTATCAATGGCAATCGTACCGTAAATCGTACATTTTTTCCTAAATCACATTTACTTTGTTAGCAGTTTAATTGACTTGTTTTTTTATATCAAAGAGATGACATTAAATAGATTTAAATAACATGTAACATAAGCCACAAATGAATGGAAAGACTGATGCCTTTTTATTCACATATGAAACTGCCACAGAGTTCAGGTGTCTGTGGAGACACATTCCTCCCCATGAAGCAGCATGTTCCTATGTAAAATATCAATTTTAACATATGTAAATCATTTATTTGTTTGTAAAATTCTATAAAGTACTGTTCCACACTGACATTGCACAGGCTACTTCTTATGAATGAGAGAATGAGGTGATGTTTATGTTACTGCTCTTTAGTACAGAACTAAAGATTAAGTGATGAATGTGATGAATTAATTTGTTTTTAGGCCATCCATATTCCTGAGTAACATCTCTACACAGATGCTTGTTTTGCTGTTATTTTTCATTTAGCGACTGAGCTAATTGTTTCTACACTCAAATAAATACTGTGGCAAGCTGCCATTATGAATACATGAGTCATTTATGTCAGGTTGGTTTTCATTTAATTCTACCCCATTATGTACAGGTGTGATGAATATATTTGCTGTCCAGTCTCAGTGTTTCAGTACCACTAAATGAGTGTGGTTTTAGTTAAACTCTTTAATAACTCAAAAAACACTCTGTCACAGTAAAAATGATTTGCTGCCTCGCTCAGCTGTGTGTCTGCTTTATAATCTTCCAAAGCCTCCATTATAGAAATGCATCTTTGGCATGAACGCCACTGTAGGAGGAGTTGAGCGTTTTGTAACACTGCACTTTATGACAACAGCGTATAGTGAATATTGAGCGTCGTCCTAATTGTCTGCACAGACATCCACAGTTCCCGTTACAAAAGCCAATATCCTCCCATAAGCACACTGATGCAAACTGATGGAGTTTATTCTCCACTAAAACTCAGCTGCAGATCAGAAGAGTTTCTTTGTTTTCATTTCATGACTTAAAGCAGTCCTGTGTGCTGCTGCTGCACGGCTCAGATGCCACTTTATCAAAGACACAATAATGAAACGCTTCCTTACAACCTCTAAATATAGAATGCAATGAAAGCGGTGTCAAAAAAACAAACAAACGCAAAATAGATAATCCATTTGTGACCCATTTCTGTCCCTGTGTGGGCTCTATTGTTTAGAAAAATAATAATTAAAAAAAAAATTCTCTCCCCAGGCACTTAAATATCTACAAAGCTCTCGTCACTGACAAAGAGTTCGTCACTGTGGGACCGAGAGGAAATTAGGACTCCTGAGCAGGAGGCTTGTACAACAACCAACACCCTCCTTAAAAAAATAAAAGAGCAGAACTGTCGCTTGTTATACCGCTGGTGTGATCCCACTTCTAATTTTGAGATTCCCACCCCTATGTGTGCATCGGAGTGTGTGAGGCTGAGAGCATTAGTGCTGCCCCTATGATCGCACAACGGCAGAGGAAGAAGGACTTTGTCGCCATGTGTGTTTTTAATAGGATAGCAAAATAAACCTGTTTTCTGGTCAGCAATTATCCATTCTTCTGGCTCAATGTAAATTAGGAAAAGCTGCAGAAAAGAGGCTTTGAAGCCATAAGAAGAAGGGAGAACATAGACAGGATCTCAAATTAATGTCTGCTTTATTTTTTTATTACTACGACTTACACTATGGCTTGGAGTCCCGTCCAGTGGCCCTGGTGTCTGTCTGCATCTTATGTTGTATTCTACAGAGCCTATGCTGCTGGGTGGGAGGAAATCAAACACCTTTTTCTCATGTCAAACCACAGAACACCGGACCACCTACCCCCCCACCCCTCCTCTTTCTCCTCGTCTCTGTTTTCTGAACCACAGTGCTGACTGTCAGGAGAACCCAGACAAAACATGGGATCATGACTGCAGCCAAGTGGCATGGATCGCATGGATTATCATTTCAGCATTTGGCTTCCACAGAGGGAGTTTCAGAAAGGCTTCATCTTTTGTTTGTGTGATGAAGCTGCAGTTAATGACAGAGTAGACGTTCAATCACATACAAATAAGAGCGTTGTTCAAACCCTAGCGATGACAGGTGAACTAGACTGGAACGGTAGTGGAACGTAACTCAATGTTTTTACTCAATTACTGGATTGAAGAGCAAATTTGATGTTCTTGTACTTTACTTTCCTGACAGCTTTAGTTACTTTTATTATTCTTTCATTATTGCTTATGCGTAGTTATAAATGATCAACATAATAGGAACTTTAATCTTTTACTTTTGTTTTTACAGTGAAACAGTACAGTCTGTCACAGAGCAACTGGTAAAAAATAGCTGTTAGCTTGATTAATGTGCACTGTCCCCATCAAATAAACCAATAAAATAAATGAAAATGAACTTTCCAGACTATAGTTTTCCATCCCCTTTCTGCCCAGTGTTAAATTTAAATGGAATATGTTAAATCTGAAGATTTATTTATTAATTTTTTTGGGGGCGGGATGGGAGAACTCTATAGGTTCACCAATTTTATCTGATATCAACAAAACATGTATCAGCAAAAAAGATGACATTTTACAGATGGCAGTGGCCGATATTGAACTGTTGTCTTATATTCAAGGTTTTGTCACAAATTTGTTTGATTGAATTTGCACTGAAAGCATTTAAAACAGTTTGTATTTTTTATTTTTATGTATTTCTGTGTGACAAAAGGGGGCAGAAATAATTATGAAAACAAAATAATCAAAGAGAAAATAACATGTAATCTGAGTTAGAAAATTCTCCTCTTCCTTAGGCTAAATGAACTCTTTAAAAACCCTCTTAGATTAGCTGCATCATCAGGTTTGTAGAAATATGTGGTTCTGTAGAGATATGCATACAGTGTAGCTACAAACATATAGTTTTAGAGTATATAATACATTGTTGTAGGGTACCAACAGTCAGGGCTGACCAGACAGATCTTGTGACAGTCTTTTGAATCACAATTTTATAGTTAAAATTTTTTCTCTGGTTTGGTTCCTGAGGTTTAGTCTGTGTCATGGTTTTGAGTTGTTGTATCTGACTAGAAACTCATCTCAGACTGAAACTATTACGACATCTGACAAGATCTGCATGAAATAAACACATGCAACTGTAGTGTTTCTAATTAATTAGACTGTAGTGTAATTTGTCCCACTGGGCTTTTATAATGAATCAGCACAATAATTACACATATGTATTTGCTAGTCTTTGATTTAAGATTCATTCTGGTTATATGTGAAGTACAGTTTGTACAGCAGTAAAAACAGTTTCAGGTTAAGAACAGCTTCTATAAACCAAAGTGGTAGTATTTAGTGTGACCTCCCTTTGCACTTAACATATCTTTAACCCTTTTGTTCAGACAATATGGGATATATTGCATTAATTTTCTGATATTCTATACCACGTTTCAATCAACACGTCAGACGTTTCTAATTATTTGTGCTGCTTCTTGTCATGGGGTCAGAGGTCACAATAAGTAATGACTTTAACCTTTACAACCCATTTATTTTAGTTTTTTGTGTGTCTTTTAAGGCTGTGCACATGTTTCCTGCATTTCCTGTCTCCCTGAAGAAAAGAGAATGAGAAATAGTCTCAATATGTATGCTTATTTGAACCCTGAAGCTAAAGGTGGAATAAGACTTCTGCACGGTACTGTATATGTGTCAAAATATGTAAATATACATCATTACTACAACATAAAGTGCTGCATCCGAGCTCCCTACAAACTTGTACATGCTTGAGTGCTTATGTCGGATGGTAATTTGTTGACTCCATTTCTAAACTGTAGGTACCATCACAAACCCTTGCTGTGGATGATCAGAGGAGAATCCCTGGGTCAGTCAGTCAGCCTAGACATGGTTGCAGTCTGTTCAAAAAGCAAAAAAATACATGTAAATTTGTTCACATATTTTTACATATTGTGTCTTTAATAAGGTTGAGGATGAAGAACCTTCACTTGTTATGTATTAGTGTTAGCACTTAGTGAGGATCTGAATACTTGTTAGATGTGTCACCTGTAAAGCTTTTGGATGAGGGTTGTTCATAACGGTGGAGGCAGGGCGTACAGAGATGCCACAAGGGCAGGTGATGCGGCGTTGTGATGCCGCCTGACATCTTCCTCAGAGGTGTTTCAGGCAACAAATAGCAGGTCTGTCTGCTGTCAGCCCATAGGCCACCTGGGGGGTCAGGCCTGACACTCTGCACTGTGACAGCACAAGCCCCCTCCACCTACCTCCCCCCCCACCACCCTACTTCTCTTAGGCCAGGGCCAGGCAAGCGTCCCAGAATGCACCAGGAGCCGTCACGGCCGATGAGAAGTGATGCTGGTGAGGAGGGAGAAAAATCCCTCTTTCCTTAAGGTGCAATGAAAGGTCAGTAGCCCGGTATCACTGGGAGAATTACTCACCACACTGCCTACCTTGACATCATCAGAGAACCGACCTGCGGGGAATGAGCGAGAATGAGATGCGGGGAGGGAACAGGTGGAGGACCGAGAGCTGCAGCAGATAGGTGGTGAGGGAGTAATGAGTCGGGAGGGGGGAGCTGAGGATGACAGGGTCAGGGGAAGGTGGGGAGGCAGGTTGAGGTAATGGGCTATAGGGAATGTGTATCTGTCCTGGCGTTCGGAAGCCCGGTGTGTACGTGCTCTATTTGGGGAGAAGACGAGGGTGGGGGGGTCGCTGAAGACGTCTTGCCCTTGCAGCACTTCATCACATTCAGTTTTTTATCCACGCTTCCTGAACTTCCACTGGCTTTTCCGCTCCAGTTGGCTCTGCACGGACAATGTGATCAGAGTGTCCCCTGCATGTGCATTGTGCAAGCATGTTCCGGTCTTTAGTTAAGATGTCAGTGGTGTGCACACCTCCCCAAGGTCAACACCCTAATGAGAAATCTCCAGGGACAACAGTAATTATCAAATAACTAAATGCAAGGACAAGCAAAATACAATAATTATTCTTGGACCCACTGCTGATAAAAGGTTTCATCACATCCTATTCTTTTTTTTCCCCTCCAAAATACTGGACACAAGTCTGGTTTTACATCCAAATATATTGCAAATTTTTATAGAACTTTCAGAAAAGTGGCAAAAGTTAATGTGAATTTATGTGTAATTAGGAGTTGGTTGCAGAAGGCGTGTATTAGTAGTAACTGAATATTTTAACTGCCCATTTTAGCAAAAGATTGACATAGTTCAATGCTCCCACCCTTCAGTGTTTTAGTAGTCATTAACATAATGGGATGTAAAATAAACTCACTGCAACATAACTTTTAAGTGGATTTTAAAATGTTTCCATATTAATGTATTGGTTTGTACAAATGCTGAGATGTTGAGTAGCTGATGGATGAAATCAGAGATTTACAATGTTGCAATGTTTACAATGTTTATTTTATTTTGCCCCTGAAGTGCTTTTACATTTTAGTCTTATTCCACCTTTATCTGTTGTTTTTTCGGGGTTGAAATGATCATGCATTATTATTTCTTATCATTATTATTATTATTTCTCTTTTCTTCAGAAGAATACAGGAAATATGTACACAGCCTTAAAAGACACACAAAAAACTGAAAGAAATTTGTTCTAGGTTAAAGTCACTATTTTGTGTGACCTCTGACCCCATGTCAAGAAGCAGCACACACAGTTAGAAACATCTGACATGTTGAATGAAATCTGGTATAAAACATCAGGAAATTAATGCAATAAATGTCATATTGTGTGAACAAAAAAGTTAAAGATCAAGGAATCAAGGTTTCTTTATTGTCATATGGCATGTAGAAACTACAGCCACACGCCATTTGCACAGTTCTTCCAAAAAACTGTTGCGGGCTGCAGCCATGACAGGCGCTGCCCAATGACATGGAATACAGAAGTACAGGTAAGTTACACATGTAAAGCAAGCACATATATGACATTATACATATATGTCACAAGGAAAGGGAAACTTTGTTTTTTAGTGCTGTTCATACTTCACATATATCCAGAATGGATCTCAATACACAGACTGACAAATGCATATATGCGGTCATTAGAACTTTACTAAACCAACAAACTTAATGCTGAATGTGGACTTTTACACAGAACTGTAGGCGACACTTGTTGCTCACAATGCGTCTTTGAAAGTCGTAAAATTTGCTGTTAAGAATTTTCGTGGGTCACTTTTAAGAGCCTAAAAGTCTGATTGCTCACAGATAAAACAGCTTGTCCAACTCTTAACACTACTGTCTTCTATCCATATGTCAACTTTTTCATCTCTCTCAAGCATCGTAATATACTGTTTGTTTTGGCGCAAATTGAAAATGTGCATGAAAACAGCTGGACGGAGCAATGAGTTCTTTGGATTGTGTATCATGTCAGTGTTAGTCAGGGCCTGCCACTTCTGAGTTCTGGAACCATCTGCTACTTCATACATCCTCTCTAATAATGTTCCTTTTCCATGAGGGCTGTCTCACTATCTGACACAATGTAGTAATGTACAAAGACGTTCATTGTGACTGCGCGACTGCACGGCATTCTCTCTCAACCTGCCCGCACATAACAAGCATTTGAGCACACGAGCGCTTACAATTTGACTGCTCTGGAGTCTGCATAGCGTGGAGGGAAGCTGAGCGCAGGGTTTGAGATTGATCAGCAGTGAGACAGTGGCTGTGCCGCTTGCTGAGTGTTTCTGATTTTTTAAGGTCACCCTCACTAGAGCCAAAAGGGCACATCAATTTTAGAGCCCTCATGAGGAGGCACCGCGTCTTCTCCTCGATCACTCAGCCCCCTGTGGAGGAACGACATCTGAAGGTGCATTTGATTTGTGTGAAACCTGGTACTGTGCATGATCGGAATAAAAAATAAACACAGGCAACCTGGGTAAACAGATGGATAGCACCTCAACATGCGGCGCTAGACAGCTTCAGAGAACATGTAACAACTGGAAGGCAACTGATTAGTAACTTGGCAGTTGTCAAAAACAATATGGTACTTTGTAGTCATACTTAATGTGCATTTTCAAAACATAATATTTGTACAGTTGGACGCAAGAGTACCAGCATTTATCATGTTCCCCTATCAGCCTCACATAACTGACAGACGCAGCCGAAAAGTTTCTTGCCAGTTGATGTCTGTGAGATTTCAGAATGCCAAGATTGGTTGTCTAGAACATAAGCAGGTTGCCTGTTAATTTTGCAAACAAAGGGAAAATATGCATAACACACTCCACTAACAAATCTCATCTGTTGTTTTCTTATATATTCATTCTTGTGTTAAGTGTAATTGGCCTAGACATGACCTATTGAAAAAACAGAAAAGGTCAAACAGAGTGCAAAGCTGCTCAACGTCTGCATCCAGTACCATAGGTTTGGAAAGCAGTGCAAGGACAAAAACAATGAGGTGCTCATCTCTGAGACAGCTTCAGGGAACAGCAGTGAGTGGGAGGAGAGTGAAAAGATAACATCACAAAAAAAACACAGGCAAGGAGACGGAGAACGAGGGAGAGTGCAGGAGGAGGAGGAGGAGAGGCATCAGAGATCAGGGTGACCCTGCGCCACTCAGGAACATGTTCTGCCTATAAGCTAAAAAAAAAAGCCTAAAAGTTTACCACTGAATAATCTCACTCCTGTCACTGTCCCAGGAACTCAGCATTGACATTGACCATGTTCCAGCAGTGCAGGGGCATGCCGCTCTCAAAACTCCAGAGAACGAATGCCTGACATGGCTGAGGCATGTTTTCGGCCAATAAGCCAACTAAGGTAACCCTCAGAAACCTGCTCTAAATACACTTCCAATACATGCAACACTACAGGCTAAAACTTTCTTCTGAGGGAAAATATTTTCTGTGGGGGAGGGGGGCAGAAGAAGGGGAACAGTGAGGAAGCGTGCTCAGAAAAACATCACAGCAGATGGTGTCTTGCTTTGATATATGTCAGGTTTAATGGAGCTTACCTACCATCAAAGCAAAACAAACTCTTTACTTAAATTGAGTGAGGCTGACCAAGATGTGCATTAGTGTGTGGCAAAAAGGAAAGAGCTGTCTGTGGTCACAGGGACTTAAAAAATGTTAACAATTAGGCAGCAGTTCAGCTTGTCCTCAATAAGTGACCATTCATCTCCAGTAACACTTTTACAAACAATATAGCCTCAGCCGGATGAAAGAGGAGTCTGATAACAGTGACTGAAGCAGAAGCATTTAACACCAGCAACTTTAGGACAGTAAATCTTCAAAACAGTCGCTGACAAAAAGATCATTTATGGATTTTTTTGTTCTGCACAATTAACTTAGTGGACATCACATACGTTGCAGTTAAGTGCAGTTGGCTGTTGTGGAATTATCTAAAACAGAAGATTCACGCGAATATGAAGAGGTTATTTTAGATGGTGATATTCACTGGATTCTCCAATCTGAAATTCAAGAAAATGGCACTAAAATGCATACGTTAATAAAGATATGACCAAATAGTTACACTTATAGTATCGCAGATTATGTGGAATATGGGGAAAAAACTGTTTGCTTGTAGAGGTATGGGATTTTTTGGTTTCACAGATTCATTGCGATGAAAACCTCAGGATCAAAATCATGAGAATCATTGTAATGTTTACATCCTGATATGGGTCACACAGACCCTAACCCCAACTATTTATATTTTACACAGTTGTAGTCTGATTTTTAGAAGTACATACCTAATAAAAGGAAGTTTGTATTTATCTGACGACTGTTAACAGATGAAAACGCAGAAAATTGAGGATATATCACTGTGTATTCGATCATGGTAAACTACGATCATGAAGCATGTTTTTGTATCTTAAACAACCATCTTGTGCAATCTAGTGCATCGGTGTCTTTGCAACTATTGTCAAGTGGAATTTATTGTGGTGGAATTTTTGCACATGAACATTGAGCCCAAACATTAAAATGGATAAAGGTCCTGCAAAAAGAAACAACACAAAGAAGCAAGCAGTTCTGTCAAATTATAAAATGGAGGTCTTTGTCAAAACCTGTCACTTTCATGTGTGTTTCGTGCGTGTTGTTTATTGTTTCATTTAGAGAGAGGGACTGAAATCATTATCATTCAGATTACAGAAGGGAAGGAGAATGACAGCTGAATGAGTCAACCAGTAGCAGGCTTACACCAACATTCAACTTCCTGTCAGTCACACTACTATGTCCTTTAAGATAAAGTGTGTTGTTAAATTAGTAATGGAGCTGGTTATGTCAATGAAAAAAGAGTGCAATATACATCACATGGCATGTTCAAATCTTGTAAGAGCCTATATTTAGTTTTTCTACGATATTAAATTAATATTAAAAATGACCTAAAATTCTCATTAGTGTTTAGAATAAACAGCTGTGAATTTCTGCCAAAGATGCCAATGTATTGGGTTGTGGAGATATGAAGTGAATTTATTTCCAGTGATGGGCCGGGGATTTATGTGACCACTAGAGGGAGTAGTGAGTCACTCGGCCAGTCTCCCATACTGAGGAAAACCAACACCACAGGGCCTTTGAGCAAAGCATCAGAAGGTGACCAGATAGAATGAAAACTAAGAAATAACTTTTAGAGTTGGTGGTAAAAGCTAAAAGCACTGTTGTTGTTTTCACCACTGGACACATCTCTAAATGAAAACAATGGAGTTTGATGCTGAAATATACAGGTTTTTTTCTGCGTGGGTGAATTTGATTCTGAGGCTTATGAAGATATAAAGTTATTATGTGATATTATCTTTGCTAAGTTGCCATTTGTTGATCCATGGTTCAGACTAAACTGTGACAGTTTTGACCTCGTTTGGACAATTCCAAACAGATCTTTTGTGCAGCTATTGACAACACAAACTGTAGAGAAAACGGAGGTGGTTTATGTTTTACTGTGACTGTTTTCTGGCTAAAAACAGAGCTAAGCTAACAGAGCTATAATTTAATGTGATGTAATAATGTAATCAGCTGATGTAGCACCTGAAGACTATAAAACAGTTATTTTGAGCAACTGTTAAAATAAGTTGGAAGAAAACTTGATGATACCATAATTCAGACGTGTGTTAACAATGAGCTTTGTACTTTACTCAGTAAGTGATACAGTCTGTGGATACATAGCATTGATTTGTTGGTGGTTTTGGTAGAACTAATTGTGTTCTGGTACCAAACTTCCCCCTGCTGATGAGATTCTGGAATATCAGTACTACATATAATCATTTTAAATGGATGTGTCTCGAATAATGGTGTCAGTTTAGAGGTTACTTGTACTCTTATTTATTGCAGGTGTTCTAGAGTATATGGGATCATGTCCTAGTGAACCATACTCGTCAAATGTATTATTAGTTTTATTGTGTCTGTCAAACAATGGAATACTATGGTTCAAACAACAGACATAACATAAATAGACCATACTAGGTAATTTTATATCCTTGACATAAAGTACAAAACAATATCCTTGATTAATCCATAAATGTGCATTAAAGATTGCAAATGTAATCAGGAAACCTTCGGTCTCTGTATGTTTAGGGACTTATTGTTGTCATCATATATTTTGTACAACGAATATTCTTTATATTCTTCTTGGCGCTGATTGCTTTTTGGATATGTAATTTAAATTCAGCTCTACATTTGCATGATTATTTTAAATGCCCTTTTCATCCCACTTCTTAGACAAACTTTTGAATATTTATTTTCCTCCTCAAAGTAATATCACCATTTCTGATAAGTGGATTAAAAGCTGACTCTCTTCCAAAACATAACCTCATATACTTCATAGTTCACCACTGCAGCTCCCTCCCCTCTGCTCCGAAGCAAACTAATAAAGCTACAAAAGCCGAACAAGGGCAGCTTAAAATGGATAACCCCACCAGAAATGACTGGCCCATATTGACCCCATACATAAACAACATGGGTGCTGAGACCTGGGGACATGCAGAAATCTGTCTAGTTAGTATTTAATGCAGCGGCCATCCCTCCCCGCTCACTCCTTTGTCTGACCCCTCTGAAACACTGCTGACCTCTCCCTTAGGTCCTTTGTTAGTACAGCAGCTCTTCAGTGTATACAGTCATTTGCATTTTAGAATTGTTAAACAAATACCCACCCATGGCTCCTTCTCCCTGCCACCCACTGTGACCCTCCACCCACTCTCCTCTCAAGCCAGCCAAAGGTAATAGCAGTCATACAGTGCTGTAACAAGAGGGATCGCTACTCCAAATGTTAGCCAGAAAGGGAGTGGGGTCAAAGGTTGAATAATTCGTATGGGGAAGAGGAAGAAATACTCAACAAAAAGGATAGAAGTTTAACTAGCTTTGCAGCATCATCGACATGCCAGAGACTCCTCAACTTGATAGGGAATGACTCAATTCAAATGGAGTCATTTTGTTTAATTTATTAAATGGCTCGCTACTCCATTTTGGAGCCGTAAAACTCTTGCATTATCGAACAGGGGCCATGTGGACTCAACCTGACATCCTCGTCCCTGTGCACATTAGCAGATGATGTCAGAAGCTGGGAGGCATATTTTTGCCACTTGGCATTTTGGAAATGTGGTATGGCCGGTCCTGTCAGAGCCTGAGTATGGAGGACTGCGGATCAATAGTGGGCTGGTGGGTAGACGAGGCGATGTGCTGCAGTGCAATCTGGGAGTTTCCTCTGGGGAGGAATAGGTCACAAGGGGTACAGAGCGTCAGGCTGCTCATGTTGTTTAAGATGGGAATACAGGCTAGCGCTGTGTGTTTGTGTTGCAGCTGCTGATGCGTGAAATGGAACTCAGGTAGCTGGGCGGGCCTCAGGCCTTCGCTGTATCTTCCGCCAAGTGATTACTTTACTCCATTGATTTTACTCCCTCCTCCAATGATCTGAGAAGATCACTAGAAAGAGAGAGAGAGGGAGAAAAAGAAAAGAAGTGAGAGGGAGAGAGGGCAAAGGAACCATCGATTGACCTAGTACCGAGATTCAACGATTGACAGCAGAAGAACCTTGAGTGGCAATGCTCCCTCTTAGCCTGCTAATCTATGACTGAGATCCCCGCTACATTCAGGGACTGCTATTTTGTGAATCCTCACACGGAGAGGCCAGAACTTTTCCCTTCCTAACATGTTGTGGCATTAAAAAAATGTGAGGCTCTCCTTGTGAAAACCCATCGCTGTCACATTGAATATGCCAATAAGAACATCTTAAGCATGCCTAAAATAGCACCATATTAGGAAGATATTCCACTCATTGCACATTATGGTTGATTGTGCATGCAGTATGTTTGTTTCTTTCATGGTCTTATCAAGGTTTGTTGACCTGGCAGGGCTGAGTAAATATATTCATGAGTTTTTGAATGGTTTATTTTATTTTCATAATGCAGTGCATCTTTCAGACAGCATGACATCTCCTAGAATCAAAACTATACTTCTTTGCCTCCGAGGCAGATAACACGAAGGCATATGCAAGAGGTGCATGCCATTACTTTAAGCAGTGGGTTTGCATTTGTAATGGTTAAGTATCTGTTAAAGGATAATTGCATTTTATTTTTATCTTGGGTCAGTGTGGGGGCAGTTTGCCAGTGCTTCAGATACAGTAGGCTCAGAGGTGGACTTGAATTCAACTCAGTGCTGAGATGAGTCATGGATCCTCGTGTAAGAGAGCCTAACACCACAGGTTGATCGCAACAGTATGCAAAGAACACGACTTGTCTTGGAAATGCAGGAGTACTGAGTTGACACAGCAAGACTTTGTAGCCTTTTCAAGGAAGGAACAACTCAAGAGCTTCGATTCTGTTCCTCTGGCTCATCTAACAATATCACTCTGACATTTTTTAAATCTTCTTTCCACATTTTGTGCTTTACAATACAATGTTGGCATTATAGATTATTATTATCATCAAATCCGAGAAACAAGCAAGAGATTATTGAATTGATCAGGCATATATTGTCTCTAGTGGCAAAGCCCAACTTTACCCAGACCTTCAATGTACATTAATAATAATCATTTTGTATATACTGCACTGTGTAGTTCTACAGACCAGAGATACAATGTGATAATGTCTAAGGATAAGTTTCATATCAACACTACTAGATCTACACTATGTGCACAAAAGTATTTGGATACGTTGAATTCAGGTGTTACTTTTCTAACAGGGGTCTGGGCTACAAAAGAATAATGACAAATGTCATAATATAGTTAGTTTTGTTTAAATTGTTGTCTTTGCTTCCAAAATGCCTCAGATTTTTACTTAATTTCTTTCAAAATTGGTTGTTTATTATCCATAACTATGATTTTAAATGTTCTACCTCTAAATTTCTAAAATATTTTTATATTTATATATAATACAGAGTGTTCACAAAGTCTCTTTACCATTTAAAAAAATATTACAAAAGAAATTGATGAGACGTATTAATCAGATTTATTCTATGTACTCAGTGGTTATAATCACATTGCGGGATCATGTGCAATCGAATCATTGGTCCATTTTTCTTCAACAAGAGATCAATTCCTGCAAAATGTTTACTCTGACCTTTTGACTGAATATGTGGCACCACAACTGGATGACCTTTAACCAACTATCATTTTCCAGGTAGATGGTGCACCACCGCATTGGGGACTGCATGTTGGTGGGTTCCTAAATCAAACATTTCCAGACCGGTGGATTGGAAGGGATGGCCCAATTCTCCGGACACCTCGTTCACCAGATATCACTGCCCTGGATTTCTTTCTATGGGGTTATGTTAAAGATATTGCATATCAAG
>JAPQRQ010000007.1:22249822-22262088 GCA_037367365.1 Apogon talboti
CAACTGAAGTATTTATTTTTGGTTGGTAATACAGTGACAGTCCTTGTTTTGAGTTATGGAAAAGATACCAGGGCTTGTCTGAAAATATATGATTAACAATATTTTAATCAAACAACAAGGAGAATAAAAGTTTAACTAGCTTTGCAGTATCATCGACATCTCATACTGTATTTTATAATATTTTAACCAAACCAATATCTCATCTCTCCCTAGTCAACCAAAGCGCTTTAATTGTCTAAACCTAAAAAACATACATTAGTGGATCGCTCCTTTGTCTCTAAAGTCCTGAATTTCCTGTCATCACCAATCATGCTTGTTTTTGAGTTAAAGCAAAAAAAAGTTGTGTGTGTGTGTGTGTGTGTGTGTGTGTGTATATATATATATATATATATTTGTTTTTTGTGATGTGCAGAAACATATGGTGGAAACATTTTTAGCTTTGCCTCTACTTTTCAAAAACTACAAGAAACTCAATAAGTCATAGTTGGACAATTTTCTGAAAATGCATTTTTTAAACTTTACATTTTACCAGTAAAGAGGCAACAAGTAGACAAACCACAAACTGTGATCAATGTTTACAAAGGACAACGTGCGATCATGATTACTTGTGTTTCTAACTTATTTAACTCCTTTTCTGTGTTCCCAAAAACACTGTGCATGATGTGATTTAAATTTAATCCTCATCCTTCAACCATGAATGATTAAATAAGTTGGGCGCCTTGCACAGCAACACTAAAGCAGAACATATGGCTGTTGCACGAACTGTAACCTCCCATTAACAAAACGGTCACTTTCTGTACAAGGTCGTCCTGACAGCTCTCCTGCTCTCATGTATCGACGGATCTTTACTGACAGTGATGGAACTCAACAGCATAAGCAGATACTACACCAAGGAAAGATGTTAAATATTAAATAACAAGGGGGAGCAACATATAAGCCCAACACAGGTCAATTCTGCTTATGAAATTATTGAGCAGTAAAGTTTTATCCTGTGTGAAAGCAGAGCGCGCGTCCACCCAGCCGAAGGTCAAACGCAGCAGTGTTATTGGAGCATCATTAGGCGAGGAACCATGTAAAGGCCACCGTCGTAATTAAGACCTGAGACCTGCGCTTAACATTGGCACACTCTGGGTCTGGAGAGTGATAAGTGCTTGATCCTGATCAATAAGATGCACAGCCCCGTTGCCACTTGCAAAATCAATATTGTTTTATTTGCTGTTACAATAGGCTTGTCTGGTTGCAAATGAGGTCTGAGCCGCAGAGTTACTTTGGAAGTGGAGACCTTACCCTAGACTTCTGTCCCAGTCCGCCTTAATGAATAGGCCAATAAGTGTTTGCACTGGTGACCTCTGCTGTGGTACGCCTTCAGGAGAAACCCTCATACGTGTGAATAATTATGTGTATATACAGCATATGTCTACAGAAAAGGTGCAACTAGAGCTGGGTGATGTGGCCGAAATTAAATCTTGGGTTTTTTTTTTTTTTTGTATAGACCATTTAACATTTTATTCTATTGTTTTTTTTTTTTTGGCTGTAAAACTGAAGACAAAGCATGATTATAAAATATTCTCTTTACTTAAACTACAGTAAAGGAGAATATTTTTTCTCCACATATACTGTGATGACTTGACTAGCTTTAGAACAACAGCACAGGCATCTGAATTTTTTTTTTTTACTTTGGATGTCATTCAGATCTGGGTTTACACTCATCATCCAGAGCTTTGTGGTGCAGATTTACATGTTTTTCCTGCATGGTGGGCTTCCCCTTCCAACTCTGTACCACCTCCAGCTCTTGGTCCTCATGGAAAAACACAATTTTCTTTCGAGTGCTGCAATCAGTGAATTTGTGACTATTTGCACCATTATACTGATGCAGTGCCAGTGTAATTCTCTTTACTTAGTAGAATTATTACTTTACAAATAGAGAACAGAGGCTTTTAAGTTGTCTTGTAGGCTGCCAACAGATCTGTAGCCCTAATTCCTTTTTCATCAAGACCTCCAGCAAATATTTCTGAATGTAAATAAATGTATAAATATGCCATCACATGAACTTTTTCGTATATTACCTGATTACGTAGACTTGATGAAGTGTTTCCTCGATCATATTATTATTTGAACTTAGAGTAAATTATTATTAGAAGTTCACTGCTTCTTCTACAAGCCTGAGCTGGTTAAAGGCGCCATATGTATGATCACATAGGTCCAACCTCCACCTCATTGTAAGGCAGGACAAAATCTGCAGACTAATTGTCCATGTCGACACATGCTGTGATAAGCAAAGCCACCTGTTATACCTGCTTTTGATATTTTTGGTGTCTGAAATACTACCATGCAGCTGATTTTGCAGCCAAACCTGTTCCTTACTCATTTTCAGGTTGTGGTTGAGCTTTGTTATCTGAGCTTTGGTCGTTTGCTAAACTGATCAAGAGTGATTGTGTTTGGTAGTTTGCTGCATGTCACTGACTAACAACAACCGCTGTATCCTGCAGTCTGACTAAATGTTATATCAGAGAGACTCTTCTTAATATTCTCTTCATGAGATCTTTTCTTTGGTGTGAAGCTGCAACAAAGCTCTAGTATATTTGAGTTAATTATCAGACTCTGTGCACAGTCATTTTTATACATTAATATTTAATTAAAGTGGTTCTGTGTAGTACTGATGTTCTAAATTATCAACACCCTAACCCAACAGCAGGGATAAATTGTTTACCAGAACACACACTACCAAAACCACCAATGAATCAACAACATGTATCCCAGACTGCATAACTCACTGTATAAAGTATAAAGCTCATTGTTTACACACATCTGTAGTATGGTATCAGCAAGTTTTCATCTTCAAATTGAAACTCATAGATATTTATTTTGACAATCGGTCTAACTAACCGTGTCTTATAATCTTCACGTGCTGCATCAGCTGATAGTTTACATTATATACCTGTTAGCTTAGCTCTGTTTTTAGAAGAAAACAGCCACAGTAAAACCACAAACCAACTCCGTCAGAACTGTCACAGTTTAGTCTGAATTGTGGATCAACAAATGGTAACTTAGCAAAGATAATAACATCCCATAATAACTTTATACCTTCATAAGCCTCAGAATCAAACTCACCCATGTAAAAGAAATGCTGCCATTTCAGCATCAAACTCCATTCTTTTCATTTAGAGCTGTGTCCAATGGAGAAAACAACAACAGTGCTTCTAACTTTTATCAGAGTCACTTTTACAGACTCTAAAAGTTGTTTCTTAATGGTTCTCATCCCATCTGGTCACTTTCTGTTGCTTTGGTCAAAGGCCTTGTGGCATTAGTTTTCGTCACCATGAGAGACCAGCAGAGAGACTCACTACTCCCTCTAGTGGTCACATAAATCCCCCAGCCTGTCACTGGATTTAAATCCGCTTCATATCTCTACAACCCAATACACTGGCATATTCTAAACACTATAAGCATAATTTTAGTTCATTTTGTAATATCTGAAAGTAGAAATAATACATTGCATGCATACGTTATGTGAAATTTTTTAGACAACGTTCCAATGCAGAAAAATATGAATTTTATTTGATGTGATGCCTGTTAACGGTGCCATATCCCCTTAACTAGGTGGACATTTAATGTGAAATAATATGACTATATAGTACCTGTCAATAACTGTAATGTCAGTAAATCTTTATACATTAACTCAATTTTAAACATGATTTCTGCATGAATCATGTTATTCCCAGTAGCAAAACAACTCCCATGATCCCATGCTCTATCTACTACAACTCTTTTGTTATTGTTTTCATTGAGAGACCTTTAGCAGCAGAAATAACATATTGTGTGTTAATTTAATCCACTGTATCAGCCAGTTACTGTTGTAAAACGTTCTTAGAACAACAGCTGCTGTTACTTTGTTACAGTACCAGGGTAAGTGTCACCTTCGAGCATTAGGACTAACTCCAGTGATTAGGGTCTCTCTAATGTTAATTCCTTCTGACACAAGACGGTCTCAAATATAATGGAGTGCATTGTATCCATTAATCCTCTTCATATGTTCTATAGATACAGAGGTGGGATGAGTTAATCTGGATTTAGCAAACACGAATCCGAGCATTGAGCCTAATTGTCATGATAGAGCAAAGATGGGATGGGAACAATGATTTATAAGATAGGAACCGGCCGAGTTATGGATGGCGCCGGGCAGTTCAGATAATAGAGAAAAAGGTCTAGAATAGAAGGTCATTAATAGACTCAACAAATCTATTCATTCAGAGAAAATGTACTGTGTCTCTCCACCAGTCAAATCATAGATCATGCTAATGCTCTGGCAGATTTTACCTCCCATCTCGACTTGTTCTCTAATGTTTAATTCGGTGTGATATCAGCTTTATCAGCCGCGATGACAATCTTGTACATGCACTGACTCTAAAGGAGGCCAACAAATAAAAATGACCTGGAATTTGTTTGTTTATGTAGGTATTATGTGATGCATAAAAAAGCTTCTTTTTTTATGTGGCCCCTATGAGTATGTAGGCACCAGGATTATTAGAGTTAATGAAAAGAACATCAAGCAGGGAAACATTCAATACCATAATGCAAAAATTATGACAGCATGGGACCTTTAGAAAGAAATTTTCTAAATATTGGATGTCTTGCATTTTTTTAACCAACCTTTTTGAACTTCTGTAAATCAAAGCTTTCCTTATAGTACCTGAAAAACAATAAATAAATAAATAAATAAATAAAAGTAACCAATAGCTCAAAATAATAATTATTTGAGCACTTGTAAACAAACTAAAACGGAATCAAAATTCAATTTCCGTCTCAGTGACAAAATAAGTAGAATTTGCTTTTTTATGTGTAGATAACGTGATGAAAAATAAGAAAGTAGCTCCAGCAGTAATGTTGAACAGTGTTGTATGTACAGTACATATTCATTGCTCATACAAACATAACTTGACTGATAACACTGTCAGCAGCCATCTCCACTATCTCGCAGATGCTAGCCCTATACGTTTATCAGAGTCACATTGCAGTGACCTCCTCATGCAAACTATTCCAGGCGGAGAAAAGGACAAACCGGAGGCGGACTACAGCCTAACCTTGACAGCAGCACCTCCTCTACTCCACCATCATCTTCCTGTCATGGTGGGCCTCCTGAATTCTCCATTATCACCAGCTCTCATACAATGAAATCAGTAACGTTGCACTTAGGTCTTGTTCACCCCTGAACGATTTAAACTCTGTGCTTTATATGCTAACCAACTCCATAACCGTACGGTGCCAGAAAATATTTGCCGCCCCTGCTGTAATGCTTTCCTTCTTCTTGCCGTAATTCACCCCGGTTTCACCTAAAGGGCGCCATTTTGTCTCAGCCAAACGGCGGTGCTAATAAGCCTCCCTAGCTCCGTGTGATTATTATCTATGACAGGCACGGTCAGGGACCAGCAGCTCTCTACTGCCCCTCATGTACATCAGATTCTGTAACCTACTTGCCCCTGCAGCTCTGGCCGACTCACCCTCTTGCCCCTCTGACACACCACAGTCTTGTGTGTAGACGGAGGAGGCTTGCAGGGGTTGGCTCGCCGCTGGTACCACAGCACAGCCTTCCTCAGCCAGGCCCTCCATGGCCCTCCATGGCCCTCAGGCTGTTCTGTCTGTTCAGCATCTCCCTTTAACCTTCATCTAGGAAACAATAAAACAAGAACAGAGAGGAGGAGGTGGGGGGGGGACGAGAGTGTGTGAATTTGTGTGTGTGTGTGTGTGTGTGTGTGTGTGCTTGTAGATTATCTATGTGGGGGGAGATAGAGAGAGATGCTGTGGACATTTGACACATCTCCTTAAGCCAATGTCTACTTTATTATCTTTGGCAGTCCTTATTGGTTGCACTAATCAAGTGGAAGGCAGTCGCGTTGTGTCGGGGGCTAACACACTGCGTGTGACAAATATATTATTAACTGGAGGGAGACGGGCGACCTTGGCCGTGTCACCTGAGGACCCCGCCGGCGCTCGCTCTGCCAGCAGGAAACGACCTTCATATTAAATCCCTGCAGAGGTCAATAAACTAAATAATTCACAAAGGTTATATGCTTTGCACTGAAATCTGCTAAAGAGAGAGAGAAAGGGAGTGAGATGGCAAATCTTTTAAGTTGTGAGCAGCTAAACAAGGACTGGTGTCCTTGTCAGAGTGTAGTCTCTATCATTGCAGGGCGTTTATATGAGCGTGTCAGAGGACGATGTAAATCCTGAATCTCTCTCTGTTTCCTCACTGCTGTCACTCTTCAATCGATCCGTCATCCTGTGGCAGTGGCAGAGGTGGAGGGGGTTGGACGGGGGGGGTCAGTGCGCTCTCATAACACTATAGCCTTTTTTAACATAAAAGGACACACAGCTCTATTTATAACAGTGACAACCTGTAGTTGATCAACCCACCTCTTTAAATGTGGTTAAGGAAATCTGCGGGGAAACCGGCTCTCTCATGTCGCTCTTGCTCTGAATATTACAAACTGTCAACACAGAGCTCACATGTCAGCCCTACACTGTGTCATATTTTTGTGTCGTGAATTTCAAAGTGATGGATGCCTTCTTTTTGTATCCACATTGGGCTATTCTTGTGGGCAGGAGCCAGACCCGACACATCTAAAGGTCACGGTCAGAAAAAGAAACCCTGGCCTCTGAGTCATTGCCAGACTGGGACAAAAGAAGGGTGTCATTAATTTATTCTGAGATGTAGTTATGGGTGTCTGTTCTCAACTGCTGGAAATAGGATTAAACAGATATATATTAAATACATTTTTGCTGGAAATAACTGAGAAATAGAAACTAGCTGTGGCACTGTAGTTTTGGGTCTATTGGTCTCATTCTAATGTGGACGATACTTGGTAAAATAGTATCTCAGGCAAATCAAAGCTGGTAATTGACCCCTTTTTGTCCACTTATTTGAATTAAGTCTGTCCATTCCCAACCAGCACTCCTCCTAACCATGTCTGAATTCATTCATCCACACACCTCCGTACTTAATCAGCCTAACCATCCATGAAAACACCCATCTCCACCTTCACAGCCTCCTCCTCAATTAAGCAAAAAATATATAGAAAATAGTGGTCTACATAGGTTTTATTGCTCATATATACTGTATTCATTTATACTCATGATCTCAGGCTTTAGCGCTTTGAGTGCCTAGAAAAGCGCTATAGAAATCCAGTCTATTATTATTATTTACTCGCGGGGTTTTGTGATCTCAGAGATGTCATGTTTTCATGTTTGCACAGATGTTCCAGTGCATCATTCACACAGACTCTGATATAAATGCATGTTTTTCCATATAAATGCTCAAATCTGAAATACTAAGCGTCCTCCCTGAACTGAATCTATGGTCAAAGGGCAACATTATTGTATTTTTTTTTGCCATATACGTAGAATTCACACTCTTTCCCACGTGCCATAGGATAAATGCTGTTCACTGAAGGATCTGGATGAAACTGGATATGAACTGGCGGATCAGGCATCTGAGGACAAGACTGGGCGCAACAGCAATGGAGCAAACACCTGAGGTGAAGTCAGGCCGGAGACTAGTCAGACTGGTCCAGACATCAAAACACTAGCATTCAGCAGAGCGGGTTCATTAGGCATTAGGTGGAGAGGAGCTCAGACAGGGAGGAGCTGGAAGTGAGGCAAACTCGAGTCAGAAAATGCAGGGATAGGCAGAAAACAGATCAGAAACAAAGTAGGTAATAAGTCAAGCAGGCAGCAGACAAAAGCCCAGGAAACAGAGATTGGCAACAATGAGTTTCAGTAGAAAAACAAGGCTAGCGTGTTTGACACAGTAGTACAATGCAGAAAACTGGCAAAGGTGAGTCTGGAGAAGAGGCTGATTGTCTGCTGAGCTGCAGGTGAGTGAATAGGTGGAGAAATTAGAGCTGGCACATGGGAAAAGTCTGCCATGAAACCTGTCTGACCTTGTGAAAGGTTCTGTTTCAACACGATTGTTGACCTTTTTGATTTTACAAGATAGTTTTGATGCCTTAACGTGCAGAAAAGAACTGAAAATGAGAATAACAGAATAGAAAATAGCCAGTATAAAAACTGTTACTTCAGTCATGTGCTCAATGCATCATCTGCAACGATCTTCCCCACATATGGACGATTTCATCTGGTTTCTAAAAGCCTGAAAGTATTTCTGCTTGAAAGCCCTGAAAACTAACTTCTCCCATTACTTGAGCAGTGGTCTTAAGTGTGGTGACTGAGTCATGCAATATGCAGTATTACCACAGTGGATATACTGAAGCAGTTCACTGTAGTCACAACAGTCTCATAATGCACTGAATGTATTTATACACCCCTCACAATGACATTAAACATCCCTATTGATGCACTTTGAGCTGTGGCTTCAGCAAATATTGTTAGCCGTTAAAGTGTTAGCTCAGAGTTACTGTAATTCACTGCAGATGTTATTTCATCATTATTTGTTCAGCAGCAAAACAACACAAACTCTAGTGTCTAACTCTGTTAGTGTAGAATGATTTTAAAGAATAACTATAAAAAGACATCTTGGCCCATTTAAAATGAATATTAGTGGATTAGGCCATTGCATTATTTATGTTTTAATGACATGATCTGTACAATCCCTCTGAAAAGCAGATCAGATGACAGTTTTGTGGGAAGCAATGCTAGTTGTGTACCAGTTGTCATGGTTGTTTGTGGTCCTATGCAGTTGACTCGTCAATAGCACAGTTCCAGTTTTGTGGTTACTCTGACGGCTCTAATAGCCAAACCTATCTGCACACTTCATTAGTGCACTGGCACCTTCTAACATCCTTCTGGAATAGAGAAGGAAACTCTCGGGGGTTGTCTGACGAGTGTGCATTTCTTTAAATGAATCACATTTGTCTCGGGTAAAATAGATGCATGGAAGAACTTGGTGGAACATTTACATTTGGGAAGTGAGCTGTTGTAATAAGATGATTGAAATCCAATGAAAAAAAAACACCACTCAAAACAGTAACATAGAAAGCATCAGCGAGGAGAATCCCAACTGAAATAGTGACCCAATGGGAGGACTATTCCAGCAGAGTACATCCTGTGGGGTGCATTACCTGAGAAGTACAGGTACAAAAGAGCATTTGAAGTATAGTTAGAGGTGAGAAAGTGAACAGAGAAGGAGAGGAAAGAGCTCAAGAAGAAACACAACAGACATGATTTTCTGCAAAAATACTTTCTGACCTTTATTCCAACACCATAACTCAGGAACAGAAGGGAAGATTGTCACCATAATTCACATTTGGTCGAACTGGTGATACTGATCTCTGGTTCCCACCTTGAAACTTTGCTGCTGGATTGAAGATGCATGTGATGTGTCGTTGTGTTTGTAGCTTGTTTGCAGGTACATCCATAGCCCGGTCTATGTGTGTTCTGCTAGAATGAGCGTTATATTCCAAGCATATGAACATATTTCAGGAGTTTGACTCTGCTTTTGCTTTCAGTAGATGAGCAGCAGCAGAAGAAGAAGAAGAAGAAAGTTTTAATAAGTCTAGTCAAAGCAATTTTATCTCTGTATGCCTGTATCACAAATCCGGCATTTTCTCCCACAGCAAAAAAAACACTCACAGATATAGTACTATATGCTTCTTAAATTGTATGAACCTGGATAGATTTTTCTAGATTGCTAGTTTGAGGTGACGGTGAATCTGTTTGGATAATATTCTGGTGACTGGTTTAATACTAGCAGACAGAAGAGTCCAATTTTCAGTCTATTTATAATGTGTATTTTTGTTGTTTAACTATCCCTGTACGTTGTTGTAAATAATGTAACATCAAGATTTAAATAGTGAGTATTCCTAAGTATTCAAAATGTCATTGATGGTCCAAGTATTAAATACTGATTGAGAAATACTACATTTTATGCATTACATTTGCACTGAAACTTATAAAACATTGAAAAAACCCAATAGACTTGGAGGACTGAGAGCTCAGTCCTGTGTCAATCCCATCAGATAAAGCTAAACACATACATTAAAACATAAAAACAGCCAAGATTTTGCTTCATATTCACAAATGTGAACTTGTCCTGACCCTGACCTTAGACCTAGAACAAGCAAAATGTAATCATCTGTAGTCATGAGGAACTCAAAAAATAAGACACGGGTAAGAACATAACCTCCAGGGATTGGTTTATGTTACCCAAGTATCTAGAATAGAAAGCAAAGATTACAGAGTATTATGGTTTGTATTTAGATTATTGAGATTTAGTCTACAGGGTTTTTCTTGCCTTAAAATGAGTTGAAGGTGAAATAATCCTTGTTACATGAATAGCATCGTCATCTGGTTTAAGTCTTTTACAAGAAGCGTATTTTAGAAGTTCAGATATTTATATGATTGAAGAAAATGACAAGTAAGGTGAATGGTTTTACTCTTATTTTATCAAACATTTCAGTCAAACGAGTAGAGTTAATGTCAAAGTTACTGTTACTGCAGATTTGCAGTTTTTACAGTAGTATTTGGTCTTGAAGGAAAAAGAAATGAGTGTAGCCAACCATCTATAAGAAAGTTTATCAACCTTGTTTCTATGTTTCTGTTTGATTAAATAAAATGCACTACCATATCAGTTGCAAATATAGTTACAAAAGACAGAAATTTACCGTGAGATAATACTATTTTACATGAAGACTCCCATATTTTTCTCCCAGTTTAGTTTCTACCAAATTTACCACAATAGTATACTCTCTGCAGGAAAAAACCTAATCTGCTAATATTCTCAGTCATACATTTTTACCTTAGATAAAAATCTTTTTTTTTTTTAGATAAATGTGGCGCATTTACATTAAATGATTCATACTGTATGTTCCTGATGCATAAACACTACCAACACTGCACACAGTCAGAGTAAATGCATGTAGCTCTCATAGATTTCTCAGTATTTAATTAGGAGAAAGTGTACACATACAGTTGAACACAAAAACACTACAGTTTTATTGATTTATGCGGAAATCTCCAGCAAACCAAAGCAGTTTATTTCCAGGAATACACTGTGCAATGCACCATTTAACTTGTGTTGGTGGCATGTAGGTGTGCTAACATTCCTCCATGATCTGGAGATTAACCTCTCAATGATTTGTTCACCCTGGTTAACCCCATATGCTTTGCTAAAGCTTCTTGCAGTGTCTATCCTGTGTATTTTGCCCTAATCTAGTTATTCAGCAGCTCAGCGAGAAAATAGAAAAAAATACACTTGTGCAGTTGTTGATTGGTTTGCAGTTGAGTCTTTCCATTTTACAGCACTTAAGAGTAGATTAAAGATAGCATAACCCAGATGGTGAGTGTATAAACTGTATGTCATGTTGTGTTGGAGGATAAAATCTCTGTAACAGTTACAGTGTTGTATGTAAAGAGACTTTCATCTTCAATCTGTTAATACAGTTAAATACCATGCAGTAAAATAACAACAATAAGAGCCTGGACTTCAGACAGCGTGTTAACCATGGCTGCAAAAATATAGCCTCAAAAACTTTGAGCACATTATAGGATTAAGTCTGTGTAACCAACAGAGGTTGTAAAACTGAAAAGGTTAATCTTCAGACCTGAACATCTGATCCTTGAATACAGTCAACGAATACATTCAATTAAGCCTTAAAGACCTGGATCTATTTTTGTGGTGACTTCCAAATTTATTTTTCTGTACATTTAACCTGTCCGAAATGATTTAATGCTATTTATTATGTTATCCTCTGCATTTATCAGTGAAAATCTGATATTGTCCTATATTTAATTCACTCATCATGTACATGTTCATAAACCCTCGGTAAAATCAAAGGTTTTTTTATCACAACAGTGGAAACTGAAGATAATTGACGTTTTCAGCAAAATATGTCATAACCTGAACATAAAAACAAGTGCCTGCAACAACTGCTAGTAATCAATGTTGCAGAAGATGACCAAGAAAAGCTAAGACATTACATTTTACTTGAATTATTTACAAGTATTGGTAAGATTAGTGGTTCAGCGGTTATTAAACATTTTGGATCAGTAGATGATTTTGGTCGCTAGGGGGTTAAGATGTAGGAAAAACAGTAAACTTGTGACATATCTAGGTTAATTTTAGCATGAACTCCAAGGATCTCAGTCTTAAACGTGCATGTATGTTCAAGCGTCACACACTCTTGCGAGCTAACACCATGCTTCTTACTGTAATTAGACATCATTGCATAACTGACATCTGGAACCTGCTGACACACTTGCAATTTCCAGTGAATGCAGCAGCTCTTGAGGCATCCTATACATGAAGGGGTGGT